>JAGKTI010004924.1:27506-47749 GCA_018397915.1 Birgus latro
ATATATATATATATATATATATATATATATATATATATAAATATTTTAGAATCTTGTTTAAAAAGAAATCCAACAATTTTATTTTTAATGAGCAGTTATGTGAACATATAGCATTGATGATGTGGTAGTGTGATTCCATCTGGATCCAACCTATGTGATTTTTTTTTTTTTTTTGTTGGAGAAGATAATATTTCATGATGGAACATATCTCTCAGTTAAGTGATTTTCATTTAACACAGTAGTTTTCAGGATCACATCTACAGTAGAGTCCATAGTGAGGAATGAGTGTGGGTGGAGTTTCACATTTCTGAGACAGCCTATTCCCTTCTAGATGCCAGTCAGTAGAGTATCCAGCTAAGCTTCCTGCGGCCTCAATTATTGTGTGCTTCTACCGAGAGGAACATTCAGCCCTCCTCCGTACCATGCACTCCATCCTTGACAGAACCCCACCAGCCCTGCTACATGAAATTATTCTGGTGGATGACACAGATGAAGGTGGGTAAGTGAGTTCTGTAGAGAGTAAACAAAAGATGTGGCAGTTGGTGCAGTGTTTTGTTGATGTCTTGATAATTTGCTTTGAAGTAAATGTTTGGTGGTAGGTGGGGGTGCTCACCAACTACTTACTCGATGTAGTGCTGCTTTGGGTGGCTGCCCTCTCCTCCCTTCTTTCCTCTTCTGTCTTTCATTCTTTTGTTCTTTCCTCTTCTGTCTTTCATTCCTTTGTACTTTCCTCTTCCTTCTCCATACAAGTGACTTTACACTCCCTCTTCTGTCTTTCTTTCTTTTATTCTTTCCTCTTCCTTCTACCTATCGGTGACTCTACACTGAGTGACAAGCCAAATGGTTTCCTGTGCTCCAGGAAACCATTTACTATGCTGAATGGTAACCATATGCCCAAATTATGGCGCCTGGTAGTTTATTGGGTAATTTAGGAGCTCCAGTCGAATTTAGCCGGTGCAGGTTTATATCCAAGGGTGGGGTTTATTGCTCACGTAATGCCACTCATGGATGAGTGAGGCTGGTCACTCTCATCTTAAATGTCAGGACCAGCTTGCTTAGCCCTGGGGTCCTAAGTTCCTCATGGAGCAACATAGGATTGGATGATGGATCGATGGAAGTAAATGTTGATAAGAGCAATGGACAGTTGTTGAGAGAGAAGGTGGCTTTCAGTTTGATGTGCTGGTGAGTGGAAAGAAACTTAAATTGGTGAGGAAGTTTAAGTAATTTGGGGCAATAATAGAAAACGGAGATAAATATTCTAAGGATTATCTTAAGGAAGGAAAGTTGCTGTGTTTTGAAGGCCGTATTACAAATCAGAGGTCTGAATGTTGAGGATCCAGGAGACTTATATAAGAGAATTTTATTTAGTGCCCACATTAATGTGAGAATTGGGTCTGATATGAGAACAAAATGTCAAGAGTAAGAGAAGAGGAAATTTGGTTATTGAGGAATGTGTGTGGAGTGCCTATAGTGGATAGACTAATTATATGATTTGTGAAAGATGTGGAGTAAGAAAGTCTGATGTGGAGTAAGGAAATATTATGTTGACAGCAGGATTGATGAGGCCTTTGGTGGTGGTGTCATATGGAGGGAATGGGTGTAAATAAGGTTGTGAAAAGGTTTTGTGTAAGTTTGAAGGTGGGAGGAGGCATAGCTGGCTAGGAAGTGGATAGATACAGTCCATCCATCCATCATCCAATCCTGTGTCGCCCCACAGAGGAGCGTAGGTACCTGTAATTAATTGTTTAAGAAAGCGAGATGTGGAGGTTGATGAGACGGGAACTGATGGGATCGATTTAGCTAGATGAATTATGTAAGCAGGAGTGTTTGACATGGGTTTGACACCCCTTTTTTAACATGGTGGTTGATAGATTGACTTTAACTGATATAAAGATCCATTCTCAACTGGAATGCAGCCCTCACTTGTACAGCACATACAGTGACTCTATTTT
Organism: Birgus latro; assembly: GCA_018397915.1. Taxonomy (NCBI): domain Eukaryota; kingdom Metazoa; phylum Arthropoda; class Malacostraca; order Decapoda; family Coenobitidae; genus Birgus; species Birgus latro. Next base: position 29,459 of record JAGKTI010004924.1, read on the forward strand.
GGCATCAAATCTCTGGGATTGCCCAGCTGAAATAGCCAGTGTCCTCTAGTCTTCAGATTTATTTTCTAGTAGTTGTAATTAAGATTTTCCATTAACATAATCCCTAACCTCCACAGCCCAGTGTTTTTTTTTTTTTTCCCGGATTGTTATATTTAGTGTAGGACAGATCTTTCAGTGTGGAAAAGTTAGATGAAAATGATAGGTCTTTTCTAAGGTATATCACCCTGCCTTAGGGTGGGAAAGGAGGTCCGGATGATGATGATGATGATGATGATGTGTGACTTTTGTTGTGATGGATCCTTCTGCCTTGTATCTTTTTTTCTGAGTCCTGCTCGCCTTAGTATGACATAGAAAGTTTGGAAAAGATGATTTACGATATATGATTGCCTCTCCCTGCCCGCAGAGAGCTACCATACTGTTGCTGCAGCCAAGACTGCTGGTGTTAGTGAGAAGGTGCGACTAGTGAAGACCCCTCGCCGGGAGGGACTTATCAGGGCCAGGGTCTTTGGTGCCAGGCAAGCCACGGGGCAGGTTAGTATAGGGACATGGCTACATCTGCACTATGATAGATTACATATATAATGTATGATGGTGCTACTGTGGCATCATTTTTGTTTTTTGCTGTTTAAAGTAAGTGCTGTGAGTGCTATAAGATTGGTTGGAAGAGCTTTGAGAGAGTTGTAAGAGTGCAGTAACCTTGGAAAAGTAATGGAGCTTCCTTGAGTAAGTAAGATGAAATTGGAGCTGAGTGTGAAATATAATAATAGTGGAAAATAGTCATTGTTATAGTATAGCTGATAAATTGATATTGTGCTTGAATATTGCTATAATGATGTAGAGGTGTGTTGCAGGTACTGGTGTTCCTCGACAGTCATGTGGAGGTAAATGTAGGGTGGCTGGAGCCTCTGTTGGCAAGAGTGGCTGAAGACCGCACTCATGTGGTTACCCCCATCATTGATGTCATCTCACCTGACACTTTCCAGGTTAGTAATCTCTCAGACACTTGTGAATATACAGATCCAGTAGTTGAGTGTATAAAGCAGTGGATTATAGTTTGTTGGAATGTTAGTTTTCTTGGCTGCTGCACAGAGAAGCGTGAGGATTTTATTTGTTTAGAACAGATTGATCTGTATGACCCCATCAACACATCATTAAAGCACTCCCTCTAGTATTGTAACAACATATTTGGAATGTGACATCCATTGCATATCATAATGGAAATGGTTGGTGTTGGTGCCCCATTGGTGATGAGTGAGGGCCAGTGCTATTTGGTAAGTTGTTTGGTGGACTTCAGGAACAGATTTACTAACAATGTCCAAAGTTGTCTGGGGAAAATATTCAGAAGGTGTTGTGTTCTAGTCTCACAAAGTCCTTTTTCACAAGTTCACTCTCAGTTGAGTTTTGGATAGTCAGTCATTCTCACAAGGTGTATTTTAATTTACTCTCACAGGATGAGTCTGTGTTTATTCTCAGAAGATCTATGTAGACTCAGTCTAGCAGGATCAGTGATTCATTCTCACAGGGTCATTCTAGGTCCATTCTCTTTTGTCTTCTATCACTTGATCAGTCTCATTGCTCTTGCTGGAGTGATGTTGATTTATATTACCTCGTAAGAGCCCTGTCACCTATTCAGTATCTATGCTGTCTTGATTCCAGCCTCCAGTATTATAGTTTTTCATCATTCTTCCCTTACTCCTTTAGAATTTAGTATGTAAGTTAAAGTTACCATGTTTATATAGTCATCTTCCAAGTTGCATGGATCCAAGTCACACAGATTTGTGTTACCAAGTGACCAAACCCTTGACCCCAGTCTGGCACAAGTAAATTTCAACACAACTTGCACAGGCTGATCTTGACTGAAAACTCCAGAGATCATTCAAAACTTTCAGCGTTAAACTAATTTTTGCCATATTTTTCCAGTTATTGTGACAAATATTACCTGTATTTAAGCAGTATAATAATACACCATCAAAAGTAAAGTACAGTATTTGTAGAAGATAACAATAAAAACATCCATGTGTGACAGATAAATGAAAGAGAGGGTTGGGAGGAGGAGGGAGGGAGAATGAGAGAGAAGTGATATGAGGAGGAAATGAAGGAGGAAGAGAAGTGAGAGAAGAAAAAGAAGATAAAGGAGAAAAATAAAAGTGAGTGGGAGAATGGAGGGTCACACTGAATGAGAGGAAGGCAGTGTAAGCCTTTCTGGCAGTGATAGTAACTGTCACTCCAAGTCATTATTTGCTTTTTAAGCATCTCAGATTTCACCATATAGTTTACCTTTGAATGTCTAGAAAGCATATCAGTAAGCAAGCTAAGCCCCATGAGGAAGGACGTAGGGGTCAGGCTGTTAGATAAGGGTAGCACATTTGCCTGTATACATTATAATGAGTTTCAGTTGTCCAGATTACATGGATCTGAGTTAAGTGGGACCCTACATTAACACATTAATTGTATAAGATGGGGGACAACTGTATTAGCATGCCTGTTGAGAGTTGAATTGTAATCTGAAATTTTGCATCCAGTCCTCTTATTTAGGTATCAAAAGTTTCTTGTGTAGTGGATGAGTACAGAAGTTTCCAGCAATGTTTTTAAAGAGTTCACCAACTTCAGTTATTAAATTCTTACAGAGGTAGGCTGTTTTGGCCCATGAGGAAAGAGCTGTGGAGTACAAGTAAGCTCAGTATCTCTTTAGGTGGCAGGTAGAAAGTTTTCAAAACTCAGCGGAGTTCTTACGTCTCTCTTCCTCCTCTACTCTCTTTTCCTTATTCAACCTTAGCCGAGGGTGCAGTGGTCCCATACTTTACCCATTCTTATTCTCTTTAAGATAAATTCCAGAAGTATGTAGATGAAATGGCTTTTTGAGAGAGAGAGAGGAGGGGGGTAAAAAATTTTCATTGTTTTTATAGCTGTTATTATTTAACTTAACTATAAACTGACCCCTACAGTTTATAATACTGTATCTTTTGTTTTGTTGTTGCTATCAACAGATGATTTTACTCAGTATTTGATGGTGGTAGATGGGGGTGCCCAACATCCACTTACTTGATGTAGTGATGCCTACTTCTTCATTCATAGCTATCCTTCCTTCACGTCTGTCATTCTTTTTGTATGAGAGAGAGGGCGGAGGGGGTAAAAAATTTTCATCGTTTTTATCGCTGTTTATTTAACTTAACTATAAGCTGACTCCTACAGTTTATAATACTGTGTCGTGTTTTGTTGTTGCTATCAACAGATGATTTTACTTAATATTTGATGGTGGTAAATGGGAGTGCCCAACATCCACTAACTTGATGTAGTGGTGCTTACTTCTTCATTCATAGCTATCCTTCCTTCACGTCTGTCATTCTTTTTCTGTGTCTGTCAGTGACTTTTCCTGTTTTTCCCATCCAACCTGTCACTGTTTATTACTCATCTTTCCCCTTTGAGTGACTCTACATCATGTGATAAGACAAATTATTTCCTGTAACTGAGGAAATCATTTACAATGTTGGGTGGTAATCATATAGCCAAATAATGAGGTGACATGGATATTACTATAGTAAACTGCATGTGGACAGGGCAGTTGATTACTTGCTGTTGATGGATCTACTCAATCAGGCAACTGTGGTAACACAACAACAACTCAGTATTATAGATATTTCAAGCTGGATTTATTAGATATAGCCTTCTAACACCTTCACTATGAAGGGTGTGCAGTAAGTTGAATAAAATGTTCTGGCAGTAGCACAAATAACATAAGAATTGCATCTGTATGCTTTTTATTTTTTTTCTTATGATAATTCTGGTTAGTAGCATTGTAGGTATGGGAGGTTCTTCTGTATTTAAAAATATCTAGATGATTTAGCCACAGTGTGGAACAAAGAATTTTGTGGACTTGAATGATGATGGAGTGGCTCATTTCACAACACTTTGTTGATAGTCGGTTGATTTTTTATTTTTATTTTTTAATGTTTTCTTACTCCTGTTTCTAGGATCTTCTCAGACTGTATGTTAGTGCAAAATAAGAGGATAATCAAGTGAGTGAGAGGAAGGTTATATATATTTTACCCTGTAAGTCACAGAGAGGTAACATTGTCGTTATTGTCACTGTCAAGCCATTTTTGTCTTCCAGTATACTGCATCACCCCTGGTGCGTGGAGGGTTCAACTGGGGGCTCCACTTCAAATGGGACACCATCCCTGCATCATATTTCTTAGACAAAGAAAATTATGTGAAGCCAATCAGGTAAGCTCTTTGTTTGCTTGCTACTTTGATATATGATAAGTAAGTAAACAGAACCAATCAATTTATATTATGCCTGCCAATTTATATTACACCTTTCAGGGCATCTGTAAAACTAATTTACCACGTTCATGATTTATTGATGTATGTGGCCTTCCTAGTACCTAATTTGTAAATGTTGAGACACTCTTGTACATCACTTTTATGATGGTTAATGAGGCTACTACATGCTAGAAGAATAGTGATAGTATTGTGCTGTTGAGAAAACTCCTAAAGCCCCTTTAGGACCACTTGTGTCTCAGTAGTGATATTGGGAATAAGGAGAAACATTGACTGCTATACTGAATGTCAACATTAATATGGTAGATTCAGAAAGAAATTGTTTTTACACTGTACAGTATTTGGAAAAAGCAAAACTGTTTGCAGCTTATATTCATTTCTGGAAGTGTATGTAAGAGAGAGCATTACAAGGATAACTTGTTATATTGAAATGTACCACTTTTTACTGATCCCATAGAGGCAGCTAAATCCAGTGTATCTCTAACTGTGTCACTCAGTGAACCATTGTACATTTTTAAAATGAAATCTGACCTAAGTTGCAAACCTAAAATTTTATGAGCATCACAGTTTTACTTCCATTGATTGTTGCCACAGTCACAGGAGTCCAGGCCTTATGGGGTGTGTTTTGAGGGGTGGAGGATATTGGTGAAGTGTCTGGTGTGTGTATGGTGTATATCTGAGGTGAGAATTTAGGGTGTCTTTGGTCTATGTCTGAGTGGTGTGCCCCAAGACAAATAACACATTTTGGGATGTGTTAGGGAGGTGGATATACAAGTAGTTGGGGTGAGTGTGGCTATTGAAGTTGTCCTTTCTCTTGTTTTTGTGTATTTGCAGTAGTACATTTGCCAAATACATTTACTTTGGTTAAACGCAAACTTTCCCTTGCTGCAGAGAAACGACGGGTTCCAGGGGTTAGCAAAGTGTTTCATTACGGGATCCTAATGTAGAGATCGTACGACATGAAGGGGGTAATGTAGGATTGGTGTTAATCTTTACTATTTATGAGTACCTGTATTAATAAAAGTTTTTTCCTCTTTTGTGCTTTCTCTTCCCTCACATTTTGGATTTTATCTCGCCACATCTGCAGGTTGGATAAAAGGTAGTGATGATAATGATTAATGAAAGCTTCCAATCTCTCCTCTCCTCCAGATCACCCACCATGGCAGGGGGACTGTTTGCCATAGATCGGAGTTACTTTACCGAGTTGGGGGAATACGACATCGGCATGGACGTTTGGGGTGGTGAAAACCTTGAGATTTCATTTAGGGTCAGTGGACTATATTATTTCATTATTTTAACCCAGTGGCTTTTCTTTCTCAGTTATGTGTTGTGGTTTTCATTTTTGTCACAAAAATTTAGTGGTGTTCATCATTGTGGCCCATTTCATTATTCATACTATTGATTAGTATCTCTCTTTCTCTCTCTCAAATTCCAACTTCATGCCACATGGGAGTGGTCAGAGAAAGAAGTAAGGTACTGTTGATGATGATGATGGTGATTATGGCGATGATGTTGATGATGGACATATTGTATCCACTCATCATTCCCACAGAGTAAAACTGAAGTAAACAGAAGTAATTTTTCATCATCATCATCATCATCCGGACCTCCTTTCCCACCCTAGGGTGGACAGTCAAAGTTTGCTCAGTTCAATGGGCCATGCTTCCATCCACTCATCATTCAAGCCCACGGAATCCTGGCTTCATCTGATAGGCCTAAAAGTTTCACCATGCGCTGTAGCTTCACGTATACCCATCCAATAGAGTCAATCTGAACATTATCATGTTAAAAGGGGTGATTAATCCCTGGTCATACGTTTCTCCGCACAAAATTCCTCCAGCCAGCTCGATCTCTTGACAGTCCCTTAGCCTCACCAACTTCCGTATCTCTCTTCTCCACACACTCTTCTACCATATCTTTCCACCTTCTACTTGGCCTGCCTTGCCTCCTTCCTCCTTCAGATTCACTCAGATATACATTTTTCACCACAGTATTGTTATCCATTTTCACCACATGACCATACCATCCCAGTACACTGTCTTCGATTCTGGTGTCCACAGACTTCCTCACTCTGCATCTTTCATGGATCACATTATTCCGTATCCTGTCCACTCTCTGTACTCCACATACATTCCTCAACAGTCTCAACTCTACTGCTCTTACACTTGACTCTTCATATTCATGCCATACCATAGTCTCACAACTGTATGGTAGTTTTTTTTTTTTATTGCAAGGAAGAAGGAACTAAAGGCCAGGAGCCCACAAACTGTTCCTTCCAAGAAAAAATCTAAAACAATACAAAAGGGAACAAAATTCAAGATCTGATCATTTCGAGATGCTTGGACACTGTGTTTGAAAGACTGGAGATCATAGGAAGCAGGAAATACAGACAGAGGGAGACAGTTCCAGAATTGACCTGTTGCATAATTGAAGGACTGGGAGTAACGGTTAACTCTTGTATTAGAGAATTGGACAGAAAAGGGATAAGAGTTTGTTGCCAGATGGGTGCTAGAGTCAGAAGTTGAAGGGAGCCAGTAAGAGGAGGAGAGGTTAATGAGACAAAAAGCCTTTGACTCCACTCTGTTGAGAAGAACTGTATGTGGGGAGCCTCCCCACACATGAGAATTGTACTCTGCACAGGGGTGAATAAAACTCGTGTATAAAGTCAACAACTGTGCAGGGGTAAAGAAGGTACGGAATTGGCTTAGCACACCCAGTCTCTTGGAAGCAGATTTTACAAGAGATGTAATATGATCTTTCCAAGATAAGTCCCGGGTGAATGAAACCCCAAGCTTGTTCAAGGATGATGCCGGATTTAGCTTAATATTAGTAAACATTGGTGGTGGGTACTCCTGCAGAAGATTTTGTCAGGTTGATAAGTGAAAGAACTGAGTCTTTGATGCATTAAAAACAGCAAGATCATTTTTACCCCAGTCGGAGATACGAGTCAAGTCAGACATTAGGTGTGCTATAGCCTCATCCCTTGTTTGTTGAAGTAATTGCTGAGATGGACATTGTGGGAACCGAATGGAAAGGTGAAGGGTGGAATATGAGTGGATGGGGTTAGATGTACATCTAAGAAGGTCATTGATAAATAAAAGGAAGAGAGTTGGTGATAGGACAGAACCCTGAGGAACACCACTGTTGATAGATCTAGGAGAAGAACGATGGCCATCTACAACAGCAGCCATAGAACAACCAGAAAGGAATCTATAGATGAAGGCACAGATAGAAGGATAGAAACCGTAAGAGGGCAGTTTGGAAGTCAAAGATTTATGCCAGACTCGATCGAAAGCCTTTGAGATGTCAAGTGCAGTGGCAAAGCTTTTGCCAAAGTCCTGAAAGGAGGATGACCAGGAGCCTGAAAGGTAGGTGAGAAGATTGCCAGTGGAGCGTCCTTGACTGATCCCAGACTGACGATCAGAAAAAAGCTTGTGATATGAAAGATCTGTCCATCTATCTATTGCCAGACGCCTCAGTCCCGCACGGGGTGGCCACAAACAAATCGCCTCCATGTCACTCTGTCCCCTGCCTTTTCACTACCACGCTCCCAACTCACTCCCCCCTCTCTCATATGCCTCTCCACTCCATCCCTCCATCTCATCCTCGGCCTCCCCCTCCCTCTTGCCCCCTCTATCTCACTCACATACACTCTCCTCATCAGTCTTTCACTCTCCATCCTCTCCACATGCCCAAACCACCCTAACGTGTTTCTCCTAATGCTTCCCATCACGTCCTCAACCACACCACAACACTCCTTCACTTCCCCATTTGCCAGCCTGTCCCTCCACGTGACCCCACACGCTCCCCTCAAACAACTCACTTCCACTGCTCTCACCCCCGACCCCCTCCTCCCCAACAGGGTCCAAGCCCCACCTCCACACGTCAGAGTTGGCATCACAACACTGCCACGTAACAACCCCCCCCACCCCCATGCTCACCTCCCTGCTTCCCATCACTGCCCCCAACGAACCAGCAACCCTCCTTCCCTGCTGCACCCTTTCGAGCACTTCACCCTCCAGACTTCCATCCTTACCCATCACACTGCCCAAGTACTCAGACTCACTCACACTCTCCGCATCCCTCCCATCCAAACCCACTGCACATCCACAGGCCTCACCTCCCTCGAAGACCATCACTTTACTCTTCCCTACATTCACCTTTAGATTCTGTTTCTTACACACTCTCCCAAACTCATCTACCAAGCCTTGCAGCTCCCCTTCGTCTTCGCTCAACAACACAGTATCATCTGCAAACAACAGTACAGGGAGTTTCCAAACACTGCCCTCTCTCACTAGGGCCGCTCCAACATTCACTGCCCGACCTTGTATCTCTTTTATAACCCCATCCATGTACAGATTGAACAACCATGGAGACATGAAAGATACTTTAAAATTTTTCTGTTAAGAATTGACTCAAAAACTTTTGAGACAGGATGTTAAAACAATTGGACGATAGTTAGAGGGTAGGGAATGGTCACCCTTCTTTGGGACTTGCTGCATGAGAGCAAACTTCCAGCAAGATGGAAAGGTACAAGTTATAGAGGCGAAAGAGTCTACCTAGGCAGGGTGTATGCACAGAAGCACAGTTCTTGAGGACAACAGGAGGGACTCCATCAGGCCCATATTCCTTGTTAGTATTAAGACCAGTGATCGCAGAAGATACATCAGCTGATGAAATTTTAATGTCAGCCATGAGGAAGTCAGAGGGGGGAAGTGATGGAGGAACAGCACCGAAATCGTCTGAGGTGGAATTGGAAGAGAAAGTCTGAGTGAAGAGATTGCGTCATCAGTAGAAGAAATAGCTACAGAGCCATCAGAGTAGAAAATAGGAGGGAAGGATGATGAGGTAAAGTTGTTAGAAAGGTTTTGGCAAGATGCCAGAAGGAGTGGGAAGAATTCAAGTTGGAGAGTTGAGAGCATTTAGTACGGATGGAATTATTTTTAGCAGAGCGAAGAACAGACCTAGCACGATTCCGTGCAGAAACATAAAAAAGATGTGATTTGAGGGTGGGTTGGCTCTGGTACCCTTTGTAAGCTCTTTTCTCGTTGTGGACAGCATTGGAATAAGCGTGGTTAAACCAAGGCTTTCATGCATTAGTCAGAGGATATGAGAAAGGAATGTATACTTCCATGCCTGAGAGAATAACCTCTGTAATGTGCAAGGCATACTCAGGTGGCTCCTGGCCATGGAAGCAATAATCATTCCAGAGAAAATCAAAGAAGTACTGCCTGAGGGCCTTCCAATCCACAGCCCCGAAGTGCCACAATCGACGTTTCTTTGGAGGGTCCACAGGTCGTACCAGAGCGATAGGACAGGTTAAGGTAATAAGGTTGTGATTGGAGGAGCCCAACTGAGAGGAAAGATTAACAGTGTAAGCAGAAGGATTAGTTGTAAGGAAGAGATCAAGTATGTTGGAGCTTTCTCCAATACGGTCAGGAATACGAGAAGGGTGCTGTACAAGTTGCTCTAGGTCATTAAGGATAGAAAAGATGTGGGCTTGTTGGCGCCAACACTCCTTCATGTAAGCCTCGTGCTGCTGCAGCACTCAGGCCTCTGTTTCTTATCAAGGCCTTCATAGCCCCAGCTACTTTCCATCCTTGTGTCACTTTACTTTTCACTTCTGTTGCACATTTTCCTCTCCTTTTTTTTTTTTCTTTTTTTTTTGTCTCTGTACCCAGGCATTTGAACTCGCACAATTCCAGTCTTTCTCCATTCACAGTAACATCACACTGGGAGTCACCCTCTCTCTCAGTAACCACTTACTCTTTTCTGCATTTACCCTCAAGGCACAGTGCTAACTGACATCAGCAAAACTCTGCACTAGTCTGCCAAGCTCTTCTCCAGTATTTTCAGGTAGTACTGCATCATCAGCATACATTAGATTTTAGATATTTCATCCATCACCATTCATTACCAATGCCATCCTTCATTCCATTCCTTGTGTTTTTACATCACCCATCACCCCATCCATATATAGTATATATTGAACAACCACCATGCAACCGTGTCGCACGTCGACATTGATCATGAACTATTCATGTAGATGCCCATCTACCCTTACACATGCTTCACTACCATCATAAAAGCTCTTAATGGCACCTAGCAGCTTACCATCTACACTGTACATACACAAAGCCTTCCACAATCCTTCTCTGTTTACTTTTCCTCATGCTTTGTCCAGATCCATAATTTTTTTTTTTTTTTTTTTTTTTTGTGTGTCCGACTCTGGGCATAGGCTTTACAGCCTGCTATCAAGGCCCAGCCGTCCTCATACACCCCTACATGTCACCACTTCGGCGCTAACACCCACCGGCCATATTGAGTACATGCTAGGGCGGTCTCATACAGGACTGGTGTATTGGTATTAGCAGGGTTATTTTTACTACATGTCGGTGGGTCTTCTGGTAGATCAGTAAAGCCTGATTTTAATGAAATTCAAATCCTTAAACTGTTCCCTGCCTCAGCGAGGATTCGAACCTGGGTCCCACGGGACTGCAAGCCAACTCTCTACCGATCGAGCTGCCGCCTCCCCATCTGAATGCCATTAACACCTTATAGTCCATCTCACCAACCTATCCACACATCCTCTGCCACTCCTAATGCCACCCTATACATAAAGAAGGTCACCATTACCTCTTGCACTGTGTCTTCCTCTTCTCTGTACTGGTTCCATGAAATAATTAGCAGTATCTCTTGCACATACAGGCACCATATGTCTTTAGTCTGTTTAATGAGGAGTGTAGTGTGGCACATCAGATCTTGTGTGTGGATGGAATGTAAAAGTGATTTTGTATGTTTATCTGTGTTTTGGGATATTAGATATTGCATTGTGGAGGGTGTGGAGGGAGCCTAGAAGTGATTGTGAACCACAGTAAAACCTCACTGTAACAGACTAATACGGGGGGGGAAATTGATACAGTAAAGCAAAAAATATGTTATATCTGATGATCCTCCCCTGAGGTGGGATTTCAAGCAAATGTTTGAAAATAAATGAGTACTGTTGCATATTCTAGTACTGAAAATGAAAACTTTACCCATTGTTCGTTAAGTTGGGAGTATAATTTTGTCCTTTTGCAGTTTATATCACACCCTTGTTGTTGCCCTTCTTCATGATATGCATCTGTTTGGACCCATTGCACCCTATTTAACAGACATTTTTCCTTATACTTGACGAAAGTCTGGGGGCTTTGTAGTGTCTGTTAAATCCGATATTCAGTTTAACAAGGTACGTTAACTCATGGTTTTGCTTTACTAATTATTATGTAGTGTGGAATGTCATGCATGGTAGTGTGATGGAAGTCTAGAGGTGATTGTTAATGACTTGTTTATATGTGGTGTAATGTGTCCGATACTCTATTATCAAGGCATCTAAGAAGTGATTGTGTATGACCTCTTTATACATGGTTTGGTGAGTCACATGACATTTTAGAGATAATTAAAAGTTATTTTGAGTCTAGGATGATTACCATATGTATTGCTCATTTATTTGGGTTGTGCCAGATCTGGCAGTGTGGAGGGAGCCTGGAAGTGATGCCATGTTCTCGGGTAGGGCATATCTTCCGCCGCCGCCGCCCTTACACTGGTCCTGATGGTCGTGATGCTCTCCTCCGCAATTCTCTCAGACTGGCCCACGTCTGGCTCGATGAGTACAAGGTGGGCAGATGCTTTAATGTCTGGCAGTCTGATGATTTTGTGGATTTTCCGCACCATATTTAGGGTCCGTATGAAAATATGAGAGAGGGGGGTGTGAGTTGGGAGCGTGGTAGTGAAATGGCAGGGGACAGAGTGACATGGAGGCGATTTGTTTGTGGCCACCCCGTTCGGGATTGAGGCGTCTGGCAATAGATAGATAGATAGATGAAAATTTATCTTCATCCATCCATCATCCAGTCCTATGTTGCCCCATGAGAAGTATAGGAGCCCAGGGCAAGGCAAGTTGGTCCTAACATTTCAGATGAGAGTTACCAGCCTCACTCATCCCTGAGTGGTATTATCTATTGCCAGATGCCATAATCCCTTAAGGGGTGGCCATTTGACTTTCAGTTATTTGTTTTACAGGGAGGGGCACTAACCCTCCACCAACCCACTTGTTGACACGTAGGGAGCATGAGCAGTAAACCCCAACCATCCCTTGGATATAAACCTGCACAGGCTCAGCCCTACTGGACCTTCTTAATTGCCCACTAAACCACCAGGCATCATAATATGGTTATATGGTTACCACCCAGCATAGTAAATGGTTTCCTGGTGTACAGGAATCTTTTATCCAGTGATGTACTTGTCATTTTATTTTTGGTGTCTCCAGATGATTTTACTTTTCAATTGGCAGTTAAATATAGCTTCTATTATTATTATTATTATTATTATTATTGCTTGAGTTTATTCCTAAACTGAATAAAATAATCTTGTAGTACCAAGAGTTTAATGCAACAGACAGCATTAGAATGAAGGCATTCATAATTCTAAGTTTAGTTTGTTTGTGTACCTACAGATTACTGTATACCTCTCTGTCTATTCTTTGTCTTGTTTCTATGTCATCTTACCTACAAAATATTAGTCTTTCTATTTTTAACCTAATTTCTCTCTCTCTTCACCTACAGAATATAATTCTGTTGCTTATTTGTCAGTCTTTTTCTTGGGAATGCATCCAGAATGACATTACCAAAAACTTTTCTAAGCCTCGGATTTACAACTCACCACCACTTCCTCTTTCCACTTTAGATGACTCTCCCTCATTTATTCCTCAACCCTTTTTTTCTTTCTCATTCATAGTTTTTTGCTCCTCATTCTCCAGTCACCTTAATTCTCTGTAATTAACTTTTTTCATCTTAATTCCTTCACCCTGGTGACATATTTTACATTTTATTCATGCTGGTACTAGACAATTCTATTCAGGTTAGAAATTACTTTTTTTTTTTTTTTTTTTGCTATACATCATTCAGAGTTTAATAAAATTGCTTGGAGCTATTGAGAAAGAAGTAAAATAGTATCCCTTGCCTTAAGGGATTAATGATTTAAACTAGCTCAAACCAGTAGACCCTCAAGGACTTTTTAAAGTCTAGACAGGTGTAATGCAGTGGTGTTTGAATTTCATACACACACTGAGGTCAGACAAGTAAAATATTGTCCCTTGTCTCAAGGGCTAATGATCTAAACTAGCTCAAACCAGCAGACTGTCAAGGTCTTTTAAAAGTACTGGATAGACAAGATGTAATGCAGTGGTGCATTTGAATTTCATACACACACTCAGCTCAGACTGCATGTTTAACAGTGTCAGGTTTTGTTGTGCTATCCCAGTCTGTATGATGGAGCAGACCTATCAACTTCAGGCAAGCAACTGCCCCTGCAGGGCCATCCTGTGCAATGAACTGATATTTTTCTGTGCCTGATAGTGTCTTACTACAGCGGGGCAGAAGTACTGTATTACTGCGAAGGCTTGGTTCCAGGGTGGATGCCACATATGTCTCTCCAGCCAGTTAACAGGGGCACCATAGTAGGCTCCATGTCACCCAGTTATTTGGCTATATGATTATCAACCAGCATTATTAATGGCTTTCTGGAATGAAACCATTAGGCCTGTTTGTCAGTGTAGAGCCACCAGATATGGTAAGAAAAGTAATAAACAGTGACAGGAGGGATGTGAGAAACAGGAAAAGAGGAGGAAAGACACAGAAAAAGAATGAATCATAAAGGAAATAGGCAGCACTACATTGGACAATGGACGCCCCCACCTACCACCAACAGTGCCAAGTGATACGTTCAGACTGATATATGCCCTCACACTAATCAGTCCAACCTGTGATTATCCATAAGCATTGCAGTATTCTCCAGTTTTACTGGACATGTTGTTGATAGTTCTCCCACTTTCATAATTACCATTTCCCTGTTTCTTGATTCTGCCTCACCCATCCTTAGGTGGGAAAAAGGATCAGGATGATGATGCTAAATACATTGATCCCATGGTTATCGCGCATTTGCTTAGTGATCTTTGTTGTCACTGCTAGATGAAAATTTTTACTCCTGCTGTCATCGCACATTTTCTGGCTAAAACATCGTTACTGTGCACCTGAGCTGGTTTCTGTTGACAATGATGGTGCAGAATCTGTGGTTTCTGATGGCTTTGAAGGATTCAGTGAGGTCCTACTCGAGAAGTTAACTCATTGAGAGCAATAGGCCTCATTTGAGACTTATCAGAGTTGAAAGCGATAGGCCTCAAATGATCGCGATTTTCAAAGGCTTACCAAAACCGCGCCACGAGGAGTAGGTGGATGAAATTTGTATGGGAAATAGGAGTATGTGGCAACTCTCGATACCACCCACGTAATGCCCCATATACGCTCAGAATACACGCACGGGTGCGGACAGCGTGGAGTGCCCACAAAATTAAATTTTCCTCCCATGATGTCGCCAATCCCGCACCAGGGCACCAGGTGCTAGGGGATCTGCACACACACACACACATATGAGAGAGAGAGAAAGGGGATCTGCACACACACACACACACACACACACACACACACACACACACACACACACACACACACACACACACACACACACACACACCAGGAGATGTTGTCAGACATGGTTCGTTATCTACAGAAAGTTATTGAGAAAAGCAACGATATAATTCTAATGAGTGATTTTAATTGTAAAGTGGTGAACTGGGAGGAATGGGACTCAGGAGGTGGCGAAGATTCGTGGGGCACTACATTGTTAAACATTGTAATGACGCAGTGGATCAAAGAAGAGACAGGATTCCGAGGTGATGACACACCAGCAAGATTAGATTTACTGCTAACCAAAGAACCTGACGTAATTGAATCCTTGAAATACAGGTATCTGTGTCCTGTAGGAAAAAGTGATCATGTGGTCACTGAGTTCCAGATGATAATAGGGAACGTGGTGCCAAGAGACGAGCTTTATAGGCAGGGAAGATACAACTTTGGGAAAGCAGACTTTACAGAATTGAGAAAAATTTTTGAAAATGCAGATTGGAGAAAATTCAGAGAAACAAGAGAGATTCAGAGGAAGTGGGATATCTTTCTAGACCTCTATATTTCAGGAGTGGAAAAATATGTTCCAAGAGTAAGTGGGAAAGAAAACAGGAAAAAGGAGTGGTTTAATAGAAGGTGTATGATAGCGAAAAAGAGAGGGACATGGCGTGGAACAAATGGAGAAAGAGAGGTAATAACAGAACAATGGAAGGATATAAAAGAACTAGAAATGAATATACAAGAATTCGTAGAGAGGAAGAAAGGAACTTTGAAAAAGGTATAATCGACAAATGTAAGGATGAACCCAAATTGTTTTATAGATTTGTTAATGGCAAATTGAAGCAAAAGGAAGGAATCACCAAACTGAAAGTAGAAGGAGTGGTCTATAAAGATGCGGCAATGCAAGCTGAAATAATGAACAAACTTTTCCAATCGGTTTTTACTAATGAAGGGGAGTTTGTGGAGGGGGTGGGAGTGACTAGGAATGTAGTGATAAAAGATATAAAAGTGGAAGTGCAGGAATCATACAAATTACTGGACACTCAAGATGTAAGGAAAGCCCCAGGACCGGATGGAATTTCAAATTGGGTACTGAAGGAATGCAGAGAACAACTGCCGGATAAGATTCACAGTTTAATTGTGTGTTCGCTGGAAGAAGGGAAAGTGCCTCGGGAATGGAAGAGAGCAAATGTGGTACCAATTTACAAGGGAGGAAACAAGGAAGAACCAGTGTCCCTAACCAGCATGGTTGCAAAGTTGTGCGAGAAGATTCTGAAAGATATGTGGATAAAATATCTGGAAGAGATGAGTACTTTGACTGAAAGTCAATTTGGATTCAGAAGTGGAAGGTCATTTCCAACTTGTTGAGCTTTTACTCAACGAAGTGGAAGGTCGTTTCCAACTTGTTGAGCTTTTACTCAAGAGCGATTGATCTGCTGCAGGAGAGAGACGGTTGGGTGGATTGTGTGTATTTAGATTTGGAGAAGGCCTTTGACAAGGTACCCCATAAGAGACTAATGTGGAAATTAGAGCATATAGGAAGACTGAAGGGTAACCTCCTGGAATGGATGAGAGACTTTTTGAGAGACAGACAAATGAGGACAGTAATAAAGGACAGGACGTCTGGATGGAGAGAAGTAACAAGTGGTGTCCCACTGTGCTCAGTGTTGGCGCCAGTAATGTTCCTGATTTACGTAAATGATATGGTAGATGGAGTGAACAGTTATGCAAGTCAGTTTGCTGATGATGCAAAGATCTTGAGGAAGGTAGAGGTTGAAGGGAACTGTAAAATGCTGCAGGAGGATCTGGATAGGATACATGATTGGAGCTGGATGTGGGAAATGAAATTCAACTAAAAAAAATGTAAAATATTGGAAATGGGTAAAAACATCAAGAGACCATCACTTAATTATATTATGGGTAATGAACCAATCACAAAAGCGAGAGAAGAGAAAGATTTAGGAGTGCTGGTCCAGGATAGTTTGTCACCTGAAAAACACATTAACAAGATAGTTAGAGAGACATATAAGCTCTTGACCAATATAACAGTGGCATTTCATTACATGATTGAAGAGATGATGAAAAAATTGATAGTGGCCATGATCTGCCCCAGGTTAGAATATGCAGCAGTAGTGTGGTCTCCACACAAAAAGAAAGATATAAACGAGATTGAGAGAATACAGAGAACATCAACTAAGATGGTCCCCAGTCTGGCAGATCTGTCATATAGTGAGAGGCTAGAAAGGCTGGATTTGCCTTCCTTAGAGGAAAGGATAGAGAGGAGTGACATGATTGCAGTGTTCAGGACCATGATGGGAGTAAATAAAATTGACAGAGAAGATCTGTTTGTATGGGATAAAAGAGCAACAAGAGGACACGGACTGAAACTGAAGAAGCCACGCTGCTTGAAGGACATCAAGAAATATAGTTTTCCGTATAGATTCATAGACCTGTGGAATAGACTGGACAAAGAGATCGTCCAGTCTAAAAACTTAAACGAGTTTAAAGCAAAATTTGACTTACTGGGAAAAAGAGACAGGACCCCATGAGTGTAGCTCATTTCCTGTACAGTAAGACCTCACTATAACGGACTAACTGGGGCTCAGGCCAGTCCGAAATATGTGATTTTCCTATAAAAGCGACATCCGGACTTACCCCTGCTAATCCGGACTTTTTCCGATATATCAGACATTAGTCTGGATTGCATCGGTAGTTTTCACCACCATTGCAGTATTGTACTGTGTTTTACCTTCACTACATTAATCAAATGGTATAATAATACTGTATTGTGCACTGAAAAACATGTCTTTTACTTGTCTTATTGTGGTGAACATAGCTGAAGTTGTCAGGCAGTCCGGACTGATTCTGGCTATATCGGACTTTTTCTGATATATAGAAGTTTAGTCCGGTAGCTCCTCGAGTCCGATAAAAGCGAATTCCGGTCTACTGAAGTCCGTTATATCGAGGTTTTACTGTATATCACAATTAGGTAAATTAGGTAAATACATGAGAGAGAGACAGAGTTACGAGTAAATTGTATAATAAATGTATGCTTTTCCGGCAGTGCGTAAGGTAATTTATCATAGTTTAAGAGAGAGAGAGAGAGAATAAATACAGAGTGACACACACAGCGTCTCTCCAGGGTCCCTCTTATCCCTCCCTCCTCTCTCGGAGAGAGAGAGAGAGAGAGAGAATAAATACAGAGTGACACACACAGTGTCCCTTCCCTTTGAATGACGAGATAAAGGATAACACTGGTCCCTCTTCTTACTTTACTTCTCTAATCTCTCCCTCCTCTCTCGGAGAGAGAAAGAGAGTTACGAGTAAATTGTATAATAAGTGTGTGCCTTTTCGGCAGTGCATAAGGCAATTTATCGTAGTTTGAGAGAGAGAGAGAATAAATACAGAGTGACACAAACAGCATCCCTCCAGCAGTCCTTCTTATCCCTCCCTCCTCTCTTGGAGAGAGAGAGAGAGAGAGAGAGAGAGAGAGAGAGAGAGAGAGAGAGAG
>JAGKTI010004925.1:0-13054 GCA_018397915.1 Birgus latro
ATATATATATATATATATATATATATATATATATATAATGTATAATAGATTAAGTGGTAGGTGGGGGCACTCACCATCCACTCAGTGTAGTGCTGCATTGGGTGTCTGCCCTTTCCTCTCTTCCATCCATCATCATCTGTCTTTCTTTTCTTTGCTCTTTCCTCTTTCTTCTGCCTACAGGTGACCTTACACTCCCTATTCTGTCTTTCTTTCCTTCATTCTTTCCTCTTCCTTCTGCCTTTGGGTAACTCTATACTGAGTGACAAGCCAAATGGTTGCCTGTACGGTACACCAGAGAGCCATTTACTTTGCTGGGTGGTAACCATATAACCAAATTATGCCGGATTGAGCCTATGTAGATTTATATCCAAGGGGTGGTTGGAGTTTATTGCTCATGTAATGCCACCCAGGGAAGAGTAAGGCTGGTCACTCTCATCTTATATGTCAGGACCAACTTGCCTAGCTCTGGGTTCCTACTCATGGGGTAACATATGATTGGATGATAGATGGATGGAGTATATTACATTATTCTTTCCATTAATGAAACAAGAAAACAGATGAATGATAAGTGCAAATTTCTCCATGGTGCAAGGGTTAAGTAACCAGACATTGCATGGTGTGCCATTCTGTCACTCATTAAAGTAAAATATCATGACCTACTCTTGAATTTGTAATACTTGGAGTTATCAGCCACACTGATGCAGATAGTTGACATCAAACATTTATGGTTTTAACATACATGTAGGTAATGGTATTTCATTGTTCCTCTGAACTGTCTACTTGCATCCCTCCACCTCTACGACGGGCACGTAGTACCCGTCTAGCAACAAACTCTCACCCCTTTTCTGTCCAACTCTCTAATGCAAGAGTTAACCGTTACTCCCAGTCTTTCATTTATGCAACTGGTCAACTCTGGAACTGTCTTCCTCTGTCTGTATTTCCTACTTCCTATGATCTCCAGTCTTTCAAACGCAGTGTGTCCAGGCATCTCGAATTGAACGGATCTTGAATTTGTCTCTCTTTTGTACTGTTTTTGCTTTTTCTTGGAAGGAACAGTATGCAGGCCCGTGGCCTTTGGTTCCTTCTTCCTTGCATTAAAAAAAAAAAAAAAAATATCCTGTTTCATTATTGACTATACTTCCTATTTCATTGTTGACCCTACTGCATCAAAGAGAAGAGATTGTACTTGAGGCATTCTTTCTCCCCAGTAATGCCAGAGAGCCATGTTTGAATCTTCTCACCCCCTAGCAGAGTGAGAAATTTAGTCAGATTCTGACTTTGTACAGGGGCCTTACCTGGTATTTGCTTATAGTGTGGAGTACAGGTGCAGTGGGAACGAGAACTTCTCACTAAGGATTTAACTACATGCCTGTGTAATAAAGTCTTGGTTGCAGGTGAGAGATATTTTAAAGGAAATCCCTTTAGTGCTGAGAAGTTCTTATGTTCAAGATTTCTCTTTTCTTGATGTGGGAGCTAAAACGATGTTATTGAAGACGAATTTGAATTAATTTTTGAATAGTCATTCATGGCAGCATTAATAGTTACATATTGTTTGAATGAGTGTGTGCATACAGTCTAAATTGTAGTACTTATTCTGAAAATTTTCATACCTTTCAGGTAGCTGTACATTTTCATCTGTGGTGGAGCGTAGCTTGAGCCTAGAGCAGACGAGACAAGCGTGGTGTGATTCATGTACCAGATATCAACCAATAGAGCAGTGTCGACGCTATAAAACATTGCCCAATATTTTAGCAATGAATTGTGGCCTTGATAGTGCACAGGTAACAAGAACTGTTTACAGAATTTTACTGTATTTTAAAATAACTTACAATAACTTTAAAATAACTTAACATGCATAAGGTTTGGTAGTTTGGGAGATTGATATTATACTACAAGAGTGGAAGTGAGCAGTTATCGCACCACTGTATATAGTTAAGAGCAGCAAAGAAGAGACTAAAACTTAGGTGTAAGCAGTAAAACGTGCTTAGACATACCAGAGGAGTATGGTGCAGTAATCATACAGAGACTGCAGAAGATAACTGAGAATAAAAGGAGAAGAAAGAACCATAAAGTAAGAGCCAATAAAACTTTCTTATTTACAGAATGCTTGTTGATAAGCATTTGGTCAAAGACTTTGTTGATACCAAGGATTTGGAAAAAGTATTTGACATTGATAACTAGGATGCCTTGTGCCATGTGTTAAGAATATATGGAGTAAGAGAAGGATGTTGAATACAGTAAAGGTCTGTGATGTGGGAAGTAGTTGTGTCTTTGTGAATTGATGATGCAGCTTAGGCCATATGTTTCCCTGTTGGGGTAAAGATATTGCCCTTTTTTAGAGGATTTCATCCACTCACTCAGTGTTGTGGTACTTCCATTTGACTGTACACTAAGTAACAGAACAAATGTTTCTTGTACTTCAGGACACCATATACTTTACTGTGATGGATAGTAACAATATAATTAACAAAAAGATGTCTGCTGGTCTAGTGGGTTAAGGCAGTCCTGTCAGACGTCACTCCTGTTGGTCTGTATCTTATGGTTGGTTGGGATTTATCACCTGCACATGCTGCTCTGATGCAAGCAGCTAGTCACCCATGTCTGAAATGTATGGAGTGGATAGCCTAATCCTAGTCCTTTATGCTCATGATGGATGTTAGAGCATGGATTCCTTTGCCCTTCCTGGCATCAGCCTGTGGCCCAGCTGGTATGGTATCAGTTACTTGATCCTTCAGTCAGTTTGTGTGTGTGTGTGTGTGTGTGTATGTGCATACATGCATGCATGTGTGCATGTGTGTGTGTGAGATGGATTGTGTCATATTTCCATGGTTATGTAATGTTTGCATAGGTGGTATTAGAATTTAACATAGTATGCTTAAGAATACATAATTAATGCAGAGAAGAGAGTGAGCCAGCATGTAAATTCTTAGTAAATTTTAACTTGTGTATATCATGATGCTGAACAAACTTAGTGAGAAGCATCCTTTCAGAATACGGTAATTGAAGAAGAGAAAAGTTAGTGATGGAGGTTTTGTTAAGGCCAGTTGGAGTATATGAGTTGCTGTTGGCTGTTGTAATTTTTCCATAAAAATGAAATAATTAATGGTGTCACTGATGAAAGTAGCAAAGAAAAAGATACAAAAGTGACAGTTGTTTCAAATGCTATTGTGGATCTTGCATGGCTCTTTTTAAAGGGAATGATTGCTAAGAACATCAAAGATAGGACTGTTGAAAATTTGGCAAATTGGAGGCTATGTGCTTTTCTCGAAAAGATGTGTGGCAAATGTAAGGGTGTAGAGAGTAAGGTCAGGGGAAGCGAGTCTAGCATTTCCCCCTCATAGAATGTGTGTTGGGGTGCTTTAGGGACAACTTTAGTGCAAGTGCTCCAAATCCTTATTGGCTCTCCAGATTCTGTACCCAGGAAGGGCTTTGGACCTTCTGGTCATGTAATAATAATGAGATTATATAATGAATGAATGAACTCTTTGGTGCTAAGATTTCTTTGAGCTAAACCAAATTGCTTGGTGCTTGCCCAAATGAAGTACCTTAGTGCATCGATAGCAGCAAAAAGATTGATTAGAGTACTTATAACTCACTGATTGCTTTGATTTTTCCCATTAGGCAAAATCATCTGTTATTAGTGGGACTGGTATACCTACATGTATTAGTAGCAGTGAAAGGGTTTAAGGTACAGTATTTTAAAGAAGTGCTGGCAGTGGATTGTAGGTTAGTTGGCTTGGTGGAGGTGGTGGGAAATAGAGGTTTCATCAGGTTTCTTTTAAGGAGTGAAGTCACCAGTATCTGTATACATCAGCACTATAATAAACCGTTACCAGTATTATAATAGATCTATCTGTCTGTCTATAGACAGATGCCTTAATCCTGTAGGGGGTGGCCATAAACAAATCTCGTCAGTGTTGCTCCATCTCCTGCCATTTTACTGCCCTTCCCCCAGTTCACACATCCCCATCCCAATCTCTCCACTCAGATCCATCCATCCATCCATCATTCAATCCTATGTTGCCCCATGGGGAGCATAGGAGCCCGGGGTTAGGCAAGTTGGTCCTGACATTTAAGATGAGAGTGCCTAGCCTCACTCATCCCTGAGTGGCATTACGTGAGCAATAAACTCCAATTACCCCTTGGATATAAACCTTCACTGGCTCAATCCGATTGGAGTGCCTTAATTACCCACTGAACCACCAGGTGCCGTAATTTGGTTATATGGTTACCACCCAGATGGTTCGCTGGTGTACAGGAAACCATTTGGCTTGTCACTCAGTGTAGAGTCACCCATAGGCTGAAGGAAGAGGAAAGAATAAAGGAAAGCAAGACAGAAGACGGAGTGTAAAGTCGCTTGTAGGCAGAAGGATGAGGAAAGAATGAAGTAAAGTAAGATGGAAGAGGAAGGAAGGAAAGAAGGAGGGAGGAGAGGAAAGAGCAGACACCCGAGAGCAGCACTACATTGAGTGAATGGATGATGAGCGCCCCCACCTACCATACCTCTGTCGCATAATAGGTGTATACACATTGTTCATTAATAAATGCATTGTGTGTGTGTATAAAACTTAGGGTTGATTGATAAGTTCATTGCTTTCTTTTGTCAACAGGATATTAAATTCTGGAGACATCAGTTTGAGTTGCTGCTGACAGAGATTCGTGACAAGAAAAAGGAAGGAGAAAATAAGAAATATGAAGAAAAGCCTGGAATAATTGACAAAGAAACTAGAAGAGCTAATGAAAGAGCCACACCATCTCTAAGTGCAGGTCTGGAGAATGTTGCTTTTGATGTGCTTTGTTTTATAGTTTTAATTTGTTTTTACTGAGTTCAGACAAGTACTGTACGACAGTGGCATGTTCAGTACGTTGAAATTTGTTGAATCTGGTTAGTGCAGAAGCAGTGAAGTAGTTTTCTTGAAAATGATAGCAGCTTTTATGGCACCACTAATAACCAGTCATTATTCAGAACATGATATATGGTTTGCTGTTTCATGGACTATTTCAAGTAGCTTTATCATCATCATCCGCATCCCTTTTCTCACCTAAGGATGGGGTGAAGTAGGGTCCAGGAAAAAGAAAAAAATTAACCAGAAGTCTGCCCTATTAACCCTTTGGAATTTTGATGATGCACTTTAGAGTCATTTCAAATCCAGCCTCAGAGATTCCAATGACTCATTTATGCAGTATTTTAAGATACTTTTATAAAATATGTACTGTATTCACCATAAATCGCTTTTACGCGTCATAACACAGAGACTTGGGCAGGATGTCGCAGAATGCTTGCTCTGTTCGGGGTGGGCAGTAATTTTGTAGTTTTGCATGGTTTTAACCTGATTTTTTTTTTTTCTTGCTGAATATTTTCTGTGGCAGTGTATAAAATTTTTGGTTTTCGCCTAATTCAACTCGGTAATTTTGACTTTTTATTTTCTTCATTTTCCTTTCTTGAAAATACTACGATGAAGTACAACTGTTGAGCTTCAGAATAACACCACAACCAGCATCCTTTCATAAAAAGTATACATATTCTGACTGATTAGAGGAAAAGATCGCAAAGCGAATATGTTGCCAAGACTTGTAAAAAGTTGTGCATCTTTTTCCTTTTTGCTTTACTGTGCAGTAAAACGTTGAAATAAACATAATCTATGTATCCTTGTAAAGGTAATTTATTGTAGTTTTTGCATAGTTTAAACCAGATATATATACTGTATATATACAGTATATATATTTTTTTTTGCCAAATATTTTTGTATGACAGGGTATAAAATTGCTGGTTTTCACAACTTCAGCTCATCATTTTGACTCTCTATTTTCATTGTTTTCCGTTTTTGAACATACTACGATAAAGTACATCTATCCAGCTTTAAAATGACACCAAAACCAACATTCTATCATGACAAGAGTATTTACACAGGGCGATCAAAGAATAATATTACAGCATGAAGATGTAGGCGAGCGCGAGAGCGGCTGACTCTAGCGCAGACATAATCTGCCCAGCCCAGAAACCTGCTAGTTTTAAGTGGGCAACACTATCATTCACTCCTTATGCAAGCCCGCAGAATCCCCAGTTCCCCTCACAGGTTTAAACATCCAGGCTTGGGTCCAAGTACAAGTACTTGTACTTAGACTTAAGTACAAAATTTTGAGTACTTCTACTTGTACAGTACTTGAGATTTTAAAAATCAATATATTTGTACTTGTACTTGGGCCAAATGTACTTGAAAAAATCAAGTACTTTTAAGTACGTTTCAAGTATAGTACAGTAATAATCATATAAGGTACACTGCATAAGTAATTAAATAACAGTAACTGATTTGACTGATATTAAGCAGATTATAATAAGTTGTTTTAGTTCTACTGTTTGTTTTAATAAACAGTATGTATGTAAATTATTGGTAATAGTATTAAGTTTATCTCAGTTGTAGCTACTACTGTATGGTATTAGTACTATCTGGCAACTCTCGTACACACACTTCAAGACTGAACAGGCAGCAACATATTTACTTTCTTCCTGTCTGCAGTCTGATCACTACTGTAGTTCAGTCTTTCAATAGCCGCCATTTATAGCATTATGAGTGGCATCATGGCATCACCTAAAGATTCAGGCATATGGAGCCACTTCAAATTACCAGGAGATACTACTGGAACATTCAAGGCAGTCTACAAGCAGTGTGATACTGGTTTATCATGTTCCAAAAATGTTACTTCCAACCTTCACAAACATATGAACATACTCTTGGGGGGCTTAACTATATTCATTTTAGGAAGGTCACTGTAATATATTACCATAATATGCATCTTCATTAGATATTTGCTACTGAATTTGAAATAAACATGTCTATAAAAATAGATAATCTGTTGAAATGTACTTGTACTTAAGTACATTGTCAAGTACTTGGACTTGGACTTAAGTACTAGGCAAATCTTCTGTACTTGTACTTTTCTTCAGTACTCGTACTTGTCCTCAAGTACTGGCACATGCCTGAAAACATCCACACTTATGTGCTAACGGGCTTCAGGTAGCTATTATCTTAGTTTTCTCGAAACCTACATTGAAATGGTGTTTGGTAAGTTGAAGGTTTGTGTACTTGGTGTGAGGAGTCATCACACCCAACACATTAACAGATTTAGGGTGAACAGGGAAAAGATTAAGGGGCATGCCTTAAACTTTATTGATCCCAGTGTTTAACTACTGTATTTTACCCAAATTACGTGGAAATATCCATCAATTACTCTGCCCTGTACCACATGCCACCAGAAACTTTCATTATTCTAATTCTTTGGTTGCAGTAGTAGTATGTATCAGTGTTTATGCAAGCTGTCTGTTTACTGAAAGTTGTGATGGCCAGTGAAGAGTAGGATAGAGCTGGGAAGAAGGTGCCTCAGGAAGTCAGAGCAGCTGGGTATTTAATTACTGGGTGGAAGGTGAGAAGTGTGAACACTGGGGGTAGGGTTATGAGAGGCAGACCAAAAAAGATCTGGGACGACATCACAGAGAGTGACCTCAGGGATAAGGGAGTGAATAGGGAGGCTGCCAGAGATCAAGCAACGTAGAGGTCCACTGTTAGGTGACCCAAGCTGATGCATGCAAGGATATTGAGGCCTTCATAAACAGTACAGACAGACAATGGCTGAAATCCCTTATATTCTGAGTTATCATGGGTAGACTATGTTTATTTGGGAACTGGTGATAAACCATAAACTACCCGCAGAATGAGGCTGTGCTAGTCTTTTTTTTTTTTTAATTAAAAATTCAGGTTTTGAATCTCCAGAAGACAAATATCAGTCAGTAGAATTTTAGAATTTACTTATAAAAGGAAGTTTAGATAGCAATATAATTGTATCTTTCAGAACCAGAATCAGAGGAAATCCCAGTTTCTGTATTGAAACTGTGAAATAGTAGAGGATGTAGCTCTGACTGTGATGTTGCTCAGTAGAGACTCTTTCTGTCAGTAGTCAGATACAGAAGTCGTGGGCAGAGTGGCCATAGACAAATCACCTATATGTCATTCTGTCTTCTGCTGTCAGACTGCCATTCCTCCAGCTCACACCCCCTCACTCTGAGGCATTTACATTTAACCCCTGTACCCCTGGCCTGGGTTACTGGAGTTAAGCATTTGACAGTAAATAGAGATAAAACACTTGATTTCAGAAGCAGGTGAGTGTTGAATTTATGAAGAGAAACACCAGGTTAAGAGAAGTTCCAAAATTTATTCAGTGTCTCACCATATGGGCTTCCTGAGGAAGGCTGTACAGCTTTCCTGATGTTTCCTTTCATAGCTGTCACAGCCAGTACTGGATGTGTAATCATCATTACATAGATACCGGTGATAGTTTTTTCTTCATTCCTGTTCTCTTTTTCAGATAACAGGATACTGTTTTTCCTGTACTGAGTTTTGTCTTTCTATATCAGGAAGTCCATCAACCCCTTCAAAGCGGTACCCTGAAGGTTCATCATCGCAGCCCTCCCCAGGCCGCCCTTGCAGATATGGTCAAGCTTGCACTCGCCATGACTGTCGCTTTTGGCATCCTGGCCGAGATGCTTCTGATGGTACAGCAGCACACTTCTCTCATTAATGAGTAAAATTCTACTCTGATCTCTTCCTGTATCCAAGGCACTCTCTCTGTCTCTCACCACAGTTTATTCTTAACGTTTCCTTCTAACTACTGTACTCAGTTTTATCTGCTCTAAATCAGCTTTTCTTCCACAAATTAAATCTGGTATTGATTTATATTACAATATTGTATATATTTAACTGCATCCTGGTGCCATCATTTGAACAGTACTTGAGATGGCATTCTGGAAACCAGTGTACATTTTTCATAATTAATCTTGACTCTTGAGGATTCTGTGATTAGTGGAGTCGATAGAGTAGTGGACTGGTACTGTTTAGTCATTTCATTCCCATGCATTCTGCATTTATCAGCCATTTTGGAATGTTGCTCTTAACTGTTCTTGTTTTATATACTTAGACCCCACTGTGTTTCATTCATTTTACAGGTAGTTATCCACATTTTCATATATGGTATTCAGATGAATTATCTCAGCTGTTTTGGGTCTGACAGAGTAATGTAAGGTACACTAGCGTGGCATATATACAGTAAAGTCGGGGCTGTGGAGTTGGTACCCAAAACACCCGATTCCAACTCCGACACTGACTCTGACCCGACTTTCTCTACTAATATTTGCCATGATGGGTCTTCGCGTACTTGCACATGCTCAAAATTCCCGTCTCACAGCTTTCAGGCACTGGCAGACACCTGATGTCACTATGTTATAACCATTTCGTTCCTAGTAATCTCGTATTAAAGAAACTCACCCCTAGATTCTAGAATCAAGAAATTATCGAGACACATTCACTCAGTGGGAGATCTGCTGATTGTGGTGTCTGTTTACATTCTGTTCTTGTTGTTCTGTCAACAGATAGCAGCACCTATGTTCATGATCAACATAAATGAAGAACAGGAGAACAACAAAGAAGTTCTAAATAAAATGTGGAAAATAAGAGAAAAGAAAAAAGAGCTGCAGCAGCAACAAGAAATAACTCTGAATGAGCTGTTGTTCAAAAGGCTCTCCACATTACATCTACATCATGTTTAAAATATCATTGCTGGTGGTCAGAGTCGGGACTTTTTACCGACTCCGACTCCAGCATCACCATAATTGCTTTTGACTCCAACTCCGACTCCACAGCCCTGAGTAGAGGTACCAGACCTTCAACATTGATGTAGATGGAGCAAGATATGGGGCAAGGTGGTGTGTGTTTTTCATAGGTTTTAGAGGTACATTATTACTAGGGTGTTGGTGAAAGAGCAAGGTGGAGGAATGATATGACGTATACCCGTCTGATGCACGTTACGTACGTGCAAAAGACATAGAACCGAAAAAGATGATGATTACCATGATGATGGTGATGATGATCCTTAATTGCAGATGGTGGTGTAGTGCATGTACTCAGCCTGCTGGACCAAACGATGGAGCACTCTTGGGTCCCATTAGGCATGAAAGCAACGATCAACCCAGATGGCACTGTATCACTTGCAGACATTTCTAAAGTTGAGGTACTCATATTTGATAATAGCCTTCCATTTGTCACACTGTTGCTTTAGTGATACTACAGACTATTTTTTGTGTGATAGTCTTGGTTGTACTTTTCAAGGGTCGAGTGTTAAAAGAAGCATTGTTAGAAGACACTGTATACAAAATAATATTCGTTTTGAGATATGAGTAACATTGACTGGAAATCAGTTGCTCTTTCAGTAATTTAAGACAGTTGACTTTTATCTATGATTTAACTTATTAGTGGGAAACTCCTGTCTGAAAAGGGGTTAATGCATAATTTCCTATTACGACAGTACAGTACATGGTATTGACAAAAACAGGACAAGAGGTTTATTGGTCACATAATGCCACTCAGGGATGAGTGAGGCTGGCACTCTCATCTTAAATGTCAGGACCAACTTGCCTAGCCCCGGCTTCCTACGCTCCTCATGGGGCAACATAAGATTGGATGATGATGATGAAGTAGAGTACAATAATGTGAGTCATGAGAGATGTGTGTGAAGGGAACTTTGGACAACATAATTGAAGAGAGCATGCATAATTTGTAGGATCATATGGAGAAATGGGACATAAGTAGACTGATGGAAAGGGCATGTAGGAGTGAAGATGAGAGGAGGCTTTGTAGGCAGAAAAGGTAGAAGTGGTTAAATGTGTGTGAAAAAGAGATATGAAGGCAGGTGAGGCTAGGGAACTGACAACAGATTGAGCTGGTTGGATGAATCTGTATGGAAAAGTGCATGACAAGACTTTGGCATCCCCTTTTCGACTTGACACAATCAAATTAACTCTGTCTGATAGGCAGTTATGAAACTATGTGTGGAAGGCATACCTGTGAGGTGGAGCCAGGCTTCCAGGGGTTTGAATGGCGAGTGAATGGGTTTGTGGCTCATATCATTGGGCTTGCTGTTGGTTAGTTCTCCCACTATCATGTTCTTTCTTTTTCCTTGCTTTCATGATCTTACCTTGTCCCACCCCCAAAGGTGGAGAAAAAAAAAGGAAACAGAATGTTTATGATGATAAAGGAATAAGTTTTATTATTACTTAACATGCCTTATTTAAAACATAGCTAGAAACATAAGCCCATCTCTGGCACTGGATAGCCAAGAGATGTAAACAAATAGGAGTTCAGTTTCCACCCATAGTGCTTTTAGTCAGTGGGAGTCACCGAATCAAACTTATAACATCACTCCCTTAGGCTCCTACCAGTATTTCCACACACAGATGGAGATACGCCAGCTTTCATATTACAGATTGTTAATCAGTTTACAGTAGGCAGAGGAGGAATTCCAACACTAAGCATCATACTACATCAATCTAAGTATGTGAAAATTGCCCTTTGAATCCACAAATACAAAGAACTACTGTATGGTGTTTTTAGATTAAGTACTGTAATGAGCTTCATATACTGTGCTAATAAAAGTATGATATTATGTAGAGTTGCACCTCATAACCAGGTATACCGAGTTGTACTGAGACAACAAAAGCCGTGGTGTTCATTTGGTTATTTGTCATACTCAGGTGTTCTTTGTCATCTGTGCTGTAGCTAAATTTCATCAACCATCAGACTCTCTTTACTTGCATTAGCATTTCTTAAAAGTGCCATAGGTTTTGAGGTACATCCCTAAACAGTTATATGAATGTATTATAATGTTCTTTTGTATTCTCCACCAAAGCTGGAAACAGCCAAAAACAGTGGGATAGGGATGGTGTACGAGCTTGTTGGTGTTGTCTCGCACATAGCTGACCCTCGCTTCCCTGATAAGAACAATCTAGTGGCCTGCATCAAGGTTGGCCCCAGCTATCATGTTCGTGCCAAAGTTTCATCAGTCTCTCACTGGTATTTGTTCAATGACATCAGGTGGGTTACTTTGTGGTTTATAGTTGAATTGTTACTTTGCAGCCACTTTAGATGTATAGTACGAAGAGATATGCAGTACTGAATAGTGTTCGTTATTACTGGTCTCTGTACCATTATCAGTCTTCATAACAGTTTCTTTCCAGGAACTGCTTCAGAAGAGGTGATCATGACTGAAGAGCCTGCAGTCTGCTCTGTGCATACATGTCTCTTGCTCTGTCAGTCATTGTTTTGTTCTTTCACATATACTGTAAATTGTTCAATGGTTCTCTTCCATTTGACTGGTAGTCATTTCATTGTAACACTGTTTTGTCATATCTTGGCCCCTCTCATTGTACAGCTTGTTTGTTAGGTCTCTTATGCTCATACCTGTGTTATGATATGCCAGGTATTGGAGAGAATGACTCATGCTTGTTTTCTGCTTTATGTATGTCCCTAAACATGACACTGCAGGCAGCAATTGACACTTCTCTTGTCATTGCAATATGTTACAGAAGCATGATAGGTTAAGGTGGTGATAAAGAGGGCACTTTGGTAAGCATTAATTTGTACTCTACAGTAAGAGTAAGCTATATGGCACTGGTGAGATCTATTAGAATTTACTGCTCAACAATTAATTTTCAGTCAGATTACTTCTAATTCTGTCATGAAAATGATGAGATCATAATCAGTTCAACTTATCAATGTTTTATTGTACTTTGAAGTAAGCCTTCTGCTTAGATGGTAACAGACCTATTGTGACTTCAGCATCCAGCCAATCCCAGCCGAAGAGGCAGTTTGGTTCCCATGTGGGTGGAAGATGCCATGTGTGCTGTACTGGCAACGAACCCATCCACCCCCACAGTATGACACCATCGAACCAGTCAACCCTATCACTGTTGATGTCTTTGGGGAGGACAAGTCTCTTGCTCAGCGAGGCAGGAAGAGGATTACCTTCACTCCACTCACAGCTGATGAAATGCCTGGAGAAGGTTTTTTTCTTGTCTGTGGTTTTATTTGTTTAGTTATGAACAGAGATGGAAAATATTGCATTACATTGAAGATGATGAGGACATTAATGTGGGAGAGTATTCATTAGATTTCCACATTTGGAATTTCATGAATTAACTCTCTCTCTCTCTCTCTCTCTCTCTCTCTCC
>JAGKTI010004925.1:13260-44042 GCA_018397915.1 Birgus latro
GTATATAAGGTGGAAGTGTGACATTCAGTAGAGTTAAAGGTTTAATTGGGGTTAAGTCCTCTTTAATCTGTTCCCAAATAAATTCATCATCCAGTCTTTTGTTGCCCCATTAGGAGCATAGAGACCTGTGTTTAGGGTTCTCAGCACAAACATTTATGTCAAGAATGACCAGTCCCCATTCCCTGAGCAGCATTATATGTACAGGAATACCCAGCCTCCCTTTTGACTTAAATATTATGGGCCACTTTGGATTGGAGTGCCACAGCCCAGCCTTCCTTTTATATTAAACATTATGGGTCACTTTGGATTGGGTGTGCCTCAGCCCAGTGGACTATCAGATATGTCATTGTTGGTTACTTTGTTAATACTCATTAACTCAAGAAAACATCAGGCTCAAAATAGATTTTCTGTGCTATATATGCAGTTCATTATATTCCAGTTTTCAGCTTACCGAAGGGCCTTCTATATTTTATGTACAGTACTGTACATGCGTTAGCCCTATGGTCCCTGCATCCTATAGGGAGATAGGGTGTGATCTTTTTAATTATTGTATTAGTTAATATTACTTTCTTTACTGATTGTTGGTCAGATAGTGCATTTGAGAATCAGTCAGCTATCTCAGTGCTGCAGGTTTGCTTTCCCAGAACAAGGTCATGAGTATCCAACAACAGCAACTTGTATTTTATTTTAACAGGGGACTTGGTAGCTATGGATGCTGAGTTTGTTAACCTTCACCAAGAGGAGGCAGAAATCCGTAGTGATGGAACGAGAACTACTATCAAGCCTTCACATAAATCAGTTGCCAGAATCACATGCATCCGGGGGTATGATATACTCCACTATATACTTGTCAGCCAAAGATTGATATCATGTCAGTCATTGCCGGTCATAGGTTTTCATAGCCCAAAATTAAACTCTGCTCACAGATGTCCTTCTCAAATGCAGTTCATTGTACAGTAAACCCTTCATAAGTCGAACTACATGGGGCTCAACCCTGGTTTGAATTACCGAATTTTCCATCTTACCGAATTTTCACCCCTCAAAATTGCTAAGACAATACCTATTACTTTTCCTTTTGACACAAAATTAAAGGAGCTTATATAAATAAACAAGTTATGACAAAAAAAGTATTTAGTGCAGTTAATATACCTTTAACCCCTTAAGTGCTGGGTTATTTTCATTTTGTTTTGCTGCCACCAGACGATTTTATTCAGTGTAGGGGGGTCTGTGGAAGTGCACGGGGTTGGTACTGCCTTCGTTAACCCCTTCAGTACTAGAGTCCAGTCCTGAGTGCCATAAAATCGGCTGGAGGAAGTGTAAACAAAGTAGAAATAGACATCATGGTACTGAAGTGGTTAATTGGTAGAAAATCATTTGCAGAGGCACTACAGACCTGTCGGCAGTGTGTGTGTTGGAGATGGATTTTCACCCCCCAAATTGCAAAAACATTACTAAAGTAAAGGAGCATATACAGTGTATACAGTAAATGAATAAAGAAAGACAAGAAAGAAACAATTCAGTGCACCTAATTTACCTTTTGTTAGAGGCAGTACAGATCCGTCGGCAGTTTGTGTTGGAGACGGAGGTGGCTGCGTTCACAATTTAACGTAACATTCTAAACAGTACCAAGTATTATTTCACTGAACATTAAGAACTAAACTTAAATGTAATCACAATAATAGACTGCAATGTAACACTTGCAGTGATAATAGTACTGAACTTTAATCATGATAACTAAACACTAAGTCACACGCACACCTTTTTTTTTTTTTAGCCTCATTTCCTTACGTCTAGAGGTGCCAGTATCACTTCTTTTACACTTTGAACCTTCCACGGCAAGGCAGAAGGCAAAAGGAGAGCATTTCTCAGCATTAGATGACAGTAAGAATGGCGCAGGGCAAGCAGCAGACTGACGCCATGTGTCTGCCTGGCGCCATTTGTCCCCCTGCCTCCGCATTTCGGCCTACTTACATACAGTACGTGGTCTCGGCCTGAGTTCGGCTAACCAAAGATTCCGTCTTCTAAAAGTTTGACTTATGAAGGGTTTACTGTATATAGGTGCCAATACCAGTTTCATCTTGAAATTTTTCTTAAAATTAGTATGCATTTGTGCATTTATATAGTATTTATTATCCTCTTAATCTGTTTTGTAACTAGAGTCAGCTCAGGCATGTACTGTTAGAAATTGTTTTTGCTAGGCCAAGAAAAAGATAGACATGTGATATTTGAGTGTGGTATAGTACCCTACCTGATGAAGTTAAGATATTGATGAAGGATCTGGTTAGTAGGATGCTAGGCCAAGAAAAAGTTGGACAGATGTGATGTATGAGTGTGGTATACTATCGTAGCTGATGAAGTTAAGATATTGACGAGGGATCTGGTTAGTTGGATGCAGTATGTACAGAGAAGCACAATAGATGTTTTGTACCCTTTTTTATCGAAATGATATTCGATGGAATGACTAAGTCTAGTTGATGTATATGATGTTCATCAATAAAGAAAAATAAAGTGCAGATGATTAGACCTGTGAGGTGGAGTTAGGATTCCAGAGACTTGAATGATGTATGAATGATTGTTTATCCCATTTCATTGGGCCTTCTTTTTAGTCCCCTACTGGTGAAACTGGTTAGGAACTATAGGTTTGTGCAGTTTCATCAGTAAGTCAGTCTGTCTGCAATTTCATGTCTGTTCTGTAACTTCCACATGCAAGGACGGATTGTGATATAACTTCACACAGTTATTCCCCATTCTGTTTGATACGTTTATGTGAAGCTACAAACATGCTGAATGTTTTTGGCTTATCCGATAGAGCCAGGATTCCGGGGGCTTGGATGATGAGTGAATGGAAGCGTGGCCCATTGGATTGGGCAAATTTTTGCTGTCTTGACGTTGCTACTCCTCACCCTGCCCTAGGGTGGGAAAGGAGGTCCGGATGATGATGATGATTCCCCACACCATAACGGTGTGTCACACGAAACAACCACCCATCTACTCCCAGACGTGGGATCCAACCTCACTGGTCTAGGTGAGAATAGGGATCAGGATGATGGCAGTGATGATAATACAGCACACCTTCTTTTTGTTATGAAGATGCATTTGAGTAAAGCCATCACATAATGATTTATGGAATATCGAGTTGGTTATAGGAGGGTTCAGTGGGAATACGTTTTTCACCAAGGTCACCCACCCAACAGGTCAAAAAGCAAGTTTCCAACTCATCCTAACTTGTAGTAGTTTCACTTCACTCCACTTGACTTGTTGCTTACCACCCAAAATAATCCTAAAACAAGTTTTTAACTCACCAAAGCTGGTAGTTATTTCACTTAACTGCATTTCACTTGCATCTTGAACTCCAACACCACACTGTTGTCCCCATCATACATGAGAGTAGTTAGTTGAAGGTCAACTTGAAACAAACATATTACTGTAAGCTTGCATTTTGGTGAGTGTATAAGCAAAAACAGTGATCGTACATTGACAGGTCAGGCTTTTTGTGGGATCAGGCTGATTGTATAAGCAAAACTGCTGTCATATATTAAAAAAGGTCCTAACTTTTTTGTCATCATAAAAGCAGTTTGTTGCATACCTGTTCATAATATGATGGTTTGCTGTACAACTTAAAATGAGCTATTGAATACTGGATGATCATGGTTCACCATACATCTCCAGGAAGTGAATGTAATTACCTTATTTGGAAGTCACAGCCTATACACACTGCTAACTGGGATTGTTCACCTTGCTTTCTAGACCCTACTTCACCCATCCTTGAATGGGAGGAGAGTTGGGAAGATAATGGTGATGTCAGTTTTGCAGAGTACTTGACTCAGTAGACAAGAAAAGGCTTAGTAAGTACTGTATATTGATTAACATCATCACTGTTGTCTTTGTCATCATCATCATCATCATCATCATCATCATCTTTATTTCCATCTTTGTCTTTGTTTTTGTTCACTTTTTTTTTCCTCTCTCTCTCTCTGTCTCCTCTGTGTGTGTGTGTGTGTGTGTGTGTGTGTGTGATAAATGGGTGGAGTATGGTCTAGAAATAGAAGTAGAAAGAATAAAAGTAGAACTATCAGCTTTGCTTAACCCATTGGCTCCCAGACCTCCTGTGCGAGGGATTTTGCTTAAAGGGTGCTGGGCGTACCGCCCTCCGCCTGTCGGCTCACAGTCGCAAAGCTCATAGGTCCCTTCCCCGGGGTTCCCTACTATACTAAATTTGAAAATGCCCAGTTCCGTCCTATATTGAGGACACTGGGTGCTAATGGGTTAATGTCCATGAATCTAGTCACTTGCCATTCAAGCCTACAGATTCCTTGCTCCACCTCCCTGCAAACCGTTCATGATTTTTTTTTTCTTTTCCTCATTACACAGATTTGGTACAGAATAGAAATTTAGGATAAGGTATGATACTTTACAGTAAATCTTACGAGTCATTTTTGACATTTTTTTCGGTTATATTTTATACCATCTGTTGTATAGAATGAGTTGATAGCTTTGAACATATACAGTATAATATGAATGAAGACTGCCTATTTATGATTGTATTCTTGTACTACCACAGTAAGTAAGGTGATTTATTTTGCAGGCAGGGACCACTAGAAGGTACTCCATTCCTGGATGACTACATTTCCACCCAGGAACAAGTGGTTGACTACCTCACACAGTTCTCTGGCATCAAACCTGGGGACTTGGATGCCAACTTTTCTCAGAAGCACCTTACAACCCTGAAATCCACTTATGTCAAGCTCAGATATCTGGTTGATAAAGGAGTTAAGTTTGTTGGGCATGGCTTGAAGAATGACTTTAGGTAAGTTGATTGTATTTTGTAGTTGACTGTGTAGTAAGTGTTCACAGAGCATTTTTTTTTTTTTTTTTATCATCTAGTTTTGGAAGAAGTTTGCAAATTTTAATTTTTTGACATTCTATTTGAGAGAAGAATAAAATCTTGTATGATGTAACTCATGTGTCTGTGTATAAACAGCGGGTGCAGAAAGAGAGAAGTGTGAACGTCAGTGGTAGGGTTGTGAGAGGCAGTCTGAAAAAGACCTAGGACGAGGTCATAGAGTGTGACCTCAGGGATAAGGGACTGAATAAGGAGGCTGCCAGAAATCGAGCTGCATGGAGAACTGCCATTAGGTGACTAAGGCCGACGCATGCAAGCATGTTGGAGCCTTTATGAACAAAATTAAACGGAATGATTTATGTGTAGTGCATGAGATGTGGGGATAGTAGTTCCCTTCACCTGGACTGGAAGTGTGGATCAGTTTGGATAGTAGTGTAAAGGTTCTGTGGTCAGCATGTACAGTAAATGGTTGGAGTTGAAGCAGTTCACACTAGCATTTATTGCAGCTCTTATCATATATTGCCTATTGACTTTAACACATATTACAGTGATCCCTTGGTAATCGTGCATAATTGTTACCAAGCCTAGTGTTTGATAAAGAAATTGTGCAATAATGAAAGCACAGAACCTATGGGATTTATCCTAATTGGGTTGTGGTATCCCAAGTGCAGTCCCAAATTTTCCCTTTTACAACAATTTTGACCCACTAAATGCACACATACAGTCATGGTAAGTATCAGGAATACACATAGGCATGGTTAGGTGAATAGAAAGTGTTGGATAGGGCCAATAAGGAAGAAACATGTATCATAGAGAGACTTGAGATGTGCTTGAGGTAACGGGTTCTGAGGCTGGGGCATGGAGAGTTAGTGGTCTGAATCCACCACCTGGGATGAACTCCTGGAGTAGGGCCTCAGCTTTGAATCCCTTAGAGCCGTCAGAAACCACATTCAGTGTACCATCATTGTCAGAAGAAACCAGCTCGGGTGCACAGTAACGTTGTTTATAGCCAAAAGATGTGTGATAATGGCAAGAGTGCAGATTTTCATCTTTCATTGGTAACGAAGACCACTACATCGAAGTATGCAATAACCAAGGGATCACTTTATGTACAGTAAATCAACATGATACTGTATACATTTGCTGCCTTGAATATTATTTTTTTTTATATTAGAGAAGATAATCTTTCTTGCTGGAACAGTTTTTGCTTAGCATAGTTTTCACTTAACATGGTAGTTTTTAGAAAAACATGCACAGTGTTAAGTGATTAATTACTGTCCATTATATAATTAATGTACATTACTCAGTATTCAGTGCTTAAAATCAGGCTTTGACATTTTGCTCTCATCCTCAGGGTGATCAACATGACTGTGCCGCCTTCACAGCTCATCGATACAGTGCATCTCTTCCATATGTCCCACAACCGCATGGTTTCACTTAAGTTCCTTGCGTGGCACTTCCTAAGTAGGTCCATTTTGAATTTGTATTTGGTATTTTACTTTCTTTGTCTTTTGCTTGCCTCATTCTTTGTTCCCTTTATTATTCCCAGCTATCATGTGTTTGGAAAATTGATACTGAAGAAGGGAATAAAACTTGATGGAAATTCTGGAGTACAGTATTCCTTCGATTATCTGACGTCATGAAACCAAAGGCATGTTCAGGTAATGGCTCCGACCGGATAATGGACTTCTCCCCTGACCCCCATTTGTACATAACCTAACTTTGAAAGCCAGAGTAAAAGGTTACTACAGTACATCGTACAACAGTAGCTCCTGTTGTTTAACATTACTCTGTCTGGTCAAGCAGACCTATAAACCACAGCCAAGCAGTTACTATGGTCAAGCAGACCCATCAACCACAGACAAGCAATCTCCACAGCAGGGCCATATCCTGCAGTGACATGAAAACATGAAAAAAAACGGTACACAAGAATAATGCAGTGGGCACACAAAACGTAATGGTAGAATGGAATAAAATCATGGTAAAATACAATAAAATCATGGTACAGTACAACAAGCTAGAATAAAATCAAAGTCAGCACTCAAGATTCGACCATCCTGCATCAGTCTTACTGAGGATCTCTTGCTTCTCCATAGTCAACACTATCCTCTTCCTTTTCTCTGGTGAAGAGGCCATCATCACACACCCTAGGAAGAGGCATGCAAGGAATAGCAAGTCCTGAAGCAGGAAGGAAACAACCACAAAAGCTGCTGTGCACTGCCATAACAGTTGTCCGAGAGGAGTTGTTTACAGTATGGGAGCTGTGCGGGAAATGAGAACTACTGGGGTCTCTCTAGCGGTTGGTGGGTGAACTATCCAGCCAGACTGGGCAGCACAACTAGGCTATTCCTGCCCAGCAGGGCACGAAAATGTTCATTTGGCCATAATTTCCACTCGGACACAAGTATTTTGTTCAGATATTATGAGAAAACATACAAATAATGGTTTTGAACAGCCAGAGCACAGTGTCCAGGTAATAGATTGTCCGGGTAATGGCCGTCCAGATATTAGAGGGATTACTGTATGAAGATAGACTTACGTACAGTACAGTACTGGTTCATCATCAGTTCTGTTGTTGCTTGCTTTGTTACCTGCTGTATGTGCTATCAAGCCATGTTACACTGTTTTTCCATTCAGGATATCTACATTTAAAAACTGATTGTAGTTGATTGCTTCATGTACTGTGGATATGATTTTGTGGTGATTGAGAGTGAATATATGAGTGTTTGTAGTACATTACAATTGAACATTCATGAGCACCAGTGTGTTGTCAGAAGTGTGATTTTGAAACAGCATACCATTATCATATTATTTGAAATTGCAGTTGAGTGCTACTGATGAGGAGCCAACATATGGTGGCACTGTGCACTCTGAATGGAGTGTAGCAACTGCAGCATCCACCTGGGAGCCAAATCTCCTCATATTTCCCTGCACCTCACCTTGGGGAAGGATCTCATCCATCCCTGGTGAGGTGCTCTCTACCACGAGGGGGCAATGGATCCCTGCATGGTGTAAAGTATGTACTGTATTTTAATTATAGGGGGGCCCACAAAAACATTTGTTTACTTGTGGTCAGAGGGGCTGCTCAGCAAGACAGATTGGAGTTAAGCAACAACAGCAACATTAATTATAAAAAAACAACAACAGTAACTACAACAACAGCCTCTTCATGCAGTGGCACCAATAAAATTCTGTGGTTCCATAGCCTGGTTGGTTTATAAACATCCTTCAACTACCTCTCTGCTCCTGGAACTGAGGAGGATGAACTTGCTGAAGTGCAGCTTTAGCCTGCGTCCACTGGGGCCACAACAGCAATAACAACAACAGTGGTGAATCCATATCATAATATTGCACTTAAAGTGGGATTTGTATCATGCTGTCTTCAATTTTTGCCTATACTGATCATCACACTGCCTGAACCAAATCACAGGGGGCTAAAAACGATGGTATATCTCAGACCAAGAATATTAACAATGGTCTTGCTAGACTTCAGAATACCTTTGTGGGGAGAGCACATCCAGTTTCTGTACCTCATTGGAAAACTGTAGGTTATGGTACAGTATTTTGTTTCTTTAAAATACCTGCATCTTTTGAGAAGTGTGTTATAGCCCTTACTTGTGCTTGATGATATGTTCCTTAAAATAGTCAGAATTTTTTGTCAGTGGCCAAGCTAAAATACCAAAAATGTCCCTGAGCTGAAACTGGTTAATTTAGATTATTTCAGATCCTTCAACCTGACAGTATCTTTCCTAGGCTGAGTACAATAATTTGGCATTGTTTAGAATAGAACAGAGTAGACATCCTTTGATTGACAGGGTTAAGATGACAGCAGCATCGCCCAGCCTAATGTAATAATATTAAACACCCAAGTGAAGCCCAGTCCTCTAAATGAATACTGTAACCAAACTGTCTCAAACGCTGTGGAAAGGGGAAGCCTTTAAGCTGAATATAGTCATATTGACTGAATTGTAACGAAGTTTGTAAGTTAACCAGCGATTTATAGGATAAGTTATTTATTTCTCCGAAGCTGATTACAGTTTAATGATCTTCACCTGTAACAGAGCTGAAGATACAAAGTGTGACGCATGACAGTATAGAAGATGCAAGAACAGCCCTCGCTCTGTATCAGAAGTACTGTGAGCTGAAGAACAGTGGGGATCTGGTGATGGAAGTTCAACATCTCTACCAGGCTGGTAAGAAGGCCCAGTGGAAGGTGCCAGGAGAAGAGGAGGAGGAACAGTGAGGGACAGAGCAGAGCAGAGTTGAACACAGGCTCATTAGATTGAACCTGGAGCTGCTCAGTTTATGGTATAGTACACTTGATAAATTTAAATCAGTGCAGAATGGAGTAGAGCAGAGTTGTTATTGCTTAGCCATGGTCTGCAGGCCAAGCAGAACAGTTAGAACACTAGCTCAGTAGTTTGAACATGGAGCTGCCCAGCCATATGTTACAGTTGGTAAGTCGGTATCAGTTGGATTGGTATTTTTAAGTGGTGTTTTCTTAGATATATTTTTTGTATTAGATATTTTAAGGATGAATTGCCCAAGCAAATGGGAAAAGCTTCTAGAAGGTAAGATCTGATGGCAGTACATCTGTTAACCAGTAAATGTATAGTTTTTTATCATAGAAATGATCTGAAATTGTACTTTAGTATTTACCAGTACAGAGAGAAAATAATAATCCATAATTTGTGAAGCTTTGATGAAAGTCCAGATTTTTAAAAAAGGTATATGGGTTTAATGAGACCATTTCAAGATATAATAATGAGATAGTGTGCCTCAGCTTGAGGTAGGTGAAGATTTAAAGTCTGAAAGGTCATTGTACATTCCCAGTATGGATATTTTGGCCATCTTGAAACTTTTATGTGTTCAGCATTATATGTCACTTTGGTTTGGTTATAGAAAACATTTTGGTAATAATGGTTTAGGCATGTTCCTGGATATAAAGTACAGTATACAGTAGTAGCGCGACCCTTCTATAAGTACCTGCAGTCTTTTGATATAAATAATTTAGGGAAGGCCACTGTATCATACAAATAGGATGAATACAACTACAAGAGCCCAAGAGCCACTCTAGTTAGCAGACAAGTGTCACTGCCTATTTGGTCGCATTACAGATGTATGTTGAGGATCTGCTATTTGGATTTTTTTTTTTTATAGTAGATTTTAATGTTTGTAAATAAAAAGGTCTTTGAGGATATATAAATTGTTCTTTATTCATATTATATTTATCTTTCATTTATATTGCTTGAGTGGTCCTGGTGAGGAACACCTTCATGTGGTGGCACCAATATAGCTGTACAGCTCCACAACATGGATATACAGTACAAACATCCCTCAGCTCCCTCCATATCCCAGTAAAGGAGAATGGTGAGTAGCAGGAGGAGGGCAGCTTCTGCCTACATTCCACCACATTCATGTTCCAGAAAACACAAACCTTTTGGGACCAAGCCTGTTGTCTGTCTGTCTGTTGCCAGACGCCTTTATCCCGTAAGGGGTGGCCACAAACAAATCACGTCAATATTGCCGTGTGCCCTGGCATTTCACTGCCTGTTGTGCAGATCTCAGTTGTATGTTATAATTTGCTGCAATATGTGTGGGTACAAGTCACCTACTTACTACCATTCAACACCTGTTGTTGTCTAACAGAATGGCCCTTGAATTTTTGCTTTAGAAAGGTTTTTTATCAATTTCTCTTTATGGATGCACTGGTACTGCCTTGTTTCTCTGCAGTTTCCCACCACAGTACCACAGATTGCAACCTTGTGGCATTGGTCTTGGCCTGATTTTGCACGTTCCGAGCATTGTGCAATAATGTAAAAAAGTGTTACATTTTCTTTCATTCAGTCTGTCTTCATAACAAATGTAACAAGATATATTGTCTGTATATCTGTATAACTTTCAGTACCTTATGATATGAAAAATTTTAAGTTTTTCACAGTATTCATATTGCATGCTTGCACGCATCAGCCATGGTTGCCTAATGGTGGCTTTTCACTCTGCTC
The DNA here is from genome assembly GCA_018397915.1 of Birgus latro. NCBI lineage: Eukaryota > Metazoa > Arthropoda > Malacostraca > Decapoda > Coenobitidae > Birgus > Birgus latro. The sequence continues at coordinate 24,109 of JAGKTI010004925.1, forward strand.
GATCTTTGGCAGTCACCCTATTCAGTCCCTTATCCCTGAGGTCACGCTCTATGACCTTGTCTCAGACCATATAAACCTATGTATTTTTTATGTGAAAGTGAATTGATTAGAACACATAAGTGGCATTTTTTTTTATTATTATAATTTTTTTACTGTGAACAGCAAGAAGCTTTATTCAAGTATCCCTGGGAAAAAGATTTAGGTTTAAGCAACACAAGACGGGAGGGGGATAAACAGTGTGCATACTTCTAGCAGTGTGGGCTGTGTGCAGTGATGAGTGGGGTGGTGGGTCTTGCTGCAGTAGATTCAGGCAACATAGGAGAAGGAGGATCCCTCAGCTCTCGGCTGTGGCTGGACACACAATGGTATGCAGTACTTTAAAGGGTTAATATGCTGGGTAGTAACGTTATATCAGTCCAAAGTGTAGGGAAACATTAATTTTGCCCATGTATTTTTGTGTACTCAGCAGGACTAGGTAGAGAGTGTAGTGGATTAGGGATACCCCACCCTCTTTTTTCACCACTGGCAAACTTCCAGAAGCCTCATATCTGGATTATTTGCATGGCCAAAGTCTAAGAAAAACAGGCTTTATTGTAGGGCTGTGAGGGATGTGAGAGATGTGACTCCTATATGTAAGAGAGTGAATGTAGTAAATGTATTCATTGAAGGGAGGTGTGATGTAACAGTGCTGTGTGGGACCAAGAGTGAAGTGGATGAATGGGAAAGCATGAAATGTGTAAGGTCAGGTATGATCATGTGTGAACAGAGCAAGGAAGGATTTACTTTGTTAAACAATGAATGGCAAAGAATAAAAGATTATACTGTGAATTGTGCTGGTATATAAAGTTTAAGATAGTGAATGTGGCACTGATCATTTTATGTGTTTCTTGTAATGATAGAGATACGGAAGAGGATGTGTTTTGGAACCACCGAAATGGGATGTTAAGACATATACTCAGGAGTGAGTGTGTTTTTGATGGGAGATCTGAATGGCAGAGTTAATACCACCCCTGTGTATGATGTGATTGTTTGTTATGCAGTTCTAGATGTTAATGGACAGTGGCTGTAGAACATATGTTGGACAAAAAGCTTATGCTTTAGTACTCTCATTTATATTTCAAACATGTGGAGAGGATGGGGGATGATAATTGGGTGCAGAGGGTGAGAAGTGTTAATATTGGGGGAGGGGTTGGGAGGGGTAGACCGAGAAAGACATGGGACGAGGTCATTAAATGTGACTTAAGGGTTAAGGGACTGAATAGGGAGGCTGCCAGAGATCGAGCAGCGTGGAGAGCCGCCATTAGGTGACCAAGGCCGACACATGCAAGCATGTTGGAGCCTTCAAAAACGAAAACGAAAACGAAAACGAACACAACGAAGCATGTAAATACACATGATAGGAACACCAATGATAATACTATATTGAGACGAACCTGATTATGTGCTTGTAGGGAGCAAGAAGCTGAGGAATTGTTGTCTATATGATGGTGAGAAGACTTTGTGGTGGTGTGTGTGATCATATGATTGTGGTATGCAAGGGTATGGAGCAAGAACATGAGTGAAAGACTGAAAGTAGAGATGCTGAGAAGCAAAGCAGTGGCAGATAAATATGATCTTAAGGTAGTAGGGTTAGTATAAGTATCAGTCAGTTGGGAGCAAATGGATGTGGAAAGCTTGTGGAGTACATAAAGTGAATGAGTGCTTAAGTTTGCTAAAGGAATGTGCAACATTGCCATGGTGGCAAATCATAGAAGCTTGTGGAGTGCATAAAGTGAAGGAGTGGTTAAGAATGCTAAAGGTATATGTGTTGTTGCATTGCTAGGCTGCCTGCTTATAAGGTACTGTAGGTATTGCATGGTAGGATGTGGAGTTTGAAAGAGCATTGGAAGAAAACAAAATTGTTTGGGGGATTTGTAAGAAAGGAATTCAAATGAAAGATAGGAAGTACTGTATGATGAAATTAAGAAGCACTTGAATAAATGAATATGTATGAAAACAGGAAGTGGGTAAGTGATGGTGTAGGAGGAAAAGTGAATGTAAGCTACACTGAAACAAAGAAGCTTTTGGAGATGTGCAAAATGTAGAAATAGGAGTAGAAAAAAGTGTGAATGTATGTAAGGGATGAGAGTGAAAGAATACTGAGATGGAAATAAAGGAAGGAGCAAATGGAAAGAATATATTGAAAAGCTGATGAATGGGAATGATGAGCGCTGATTGGTGATGAACACATTTGCTGTTAGTGGTGCACAGAGAAGCACTAAGGTACAGGTGTCTGAAAATATGACATTTTGTGGTAGGTGGGGGCACTCACCATCCACTCACTCGATGTAGTGCTGCTTTGGGTGTCTGCACTTTCCTCTCTTCCATCCTTCCTCTTCTGTCTTTCTTTCCTTCATTCTTTCCTCTTCCTTCTGCTTATGGGTGACTCTTCACTGAGTGACAAGCCAAATGGTTTCCTGTACACCAGAAAACCATTTACTATGCTGGGTGGCAACCCTTTAACCAAATTATGGCATCTGGTGGTTTAGTGAGTAATTAAGGTGCTCCAGTCAGATTGAGCCTGTGCAGGCTTATATCCAAGGGGTGGTTGGAGTTTATTGCTCACATAATGCCACTCAAGGATGAGTGAGGCTGGTCACTCTCATCTTAAATGTCAGGACCAACTTGCCTAGCCCCGGGTTCCTACGCTCCTTATGGGGCGACATAGGATTGGATGATGAATGGATTGCAGTAGTGAAGAGTACTGAAGTAGAAGAATAAAAAGGCATCAAATGTTGATGAGATGCTTATATTACTAAAGGTAGTTCTGAGAATGGTATGAAATGTTTGTTTTGAAATGGCCAGAAAGCTTCAATGAGTATAATTGTTCCAGTGTAATAGAAAAAGGTTGTGGCTGCTTGTGTTCAGAATTACAGTGATTGAAGTGAGTGCAGAAGTTATCATGGGATAAATTTGCTTGGTGCTATAGGAAGGGTTTATGGAAGAACAGTAGAGGAAGATAGAAGTATACTGGGTGATCCATATATAATGCTTCTCTTCTGCCAGGAGATTTATTGTGTGTTACAGAGACAGTGTGGTTAACATTATTTATATATTCATTTCCTAGTCCCACTATACTGCCAGGTCAGTTTCTAGTCGAGTGCTGTTAATGGACCTCCTTGTTTTATGTCAGGTGAGTGATGGAGAGGATGGTTTAGAAGTTGAAGGGGATATATTGATCAAATATTTGCAGTAAGACAGTGGAGAAAGCATGTGAGATGGACTGGAAACTATTTATGGAAAAGGAAAGAAGCATACAGCAAACTGAATAAGGAAGGATAATGGAAGATTTTACATGTGTATGGTAAGCTGTTGAATACTGTGAAATTTTTCTGATGAGTCGGTAGATGTGTTGGAGTGAGATGAAGTGAATGTAATTTCCTCACAGCTCTCGGTATACAGTACTGTATATGTACTGTATGAATGGGGTTTCAGTATTAGAGGGGTTTAAGATGAGTTTTAGAGAGAGGGGCACTGGTTGGAATAAATGTTAGTGTTATCTCAAATTTTGTATGGAGATTATGCCTTGTTTGCTTGCTCATAATGAACATAAGCTTTGCAATCTGATGCTTAGTTTTTTAAATGCTTGTGAATTTTGTGTTTTGAAAGTAAATGTAGGTAAGGTTTAATTGATAGCTTTTGAGGTCAGGGTGTATTATACTTGTGAATGGAGAGATTTAGCAGCTAACAAGGGTTCTGTGGTTGGCAGGTCCTCCTTATCACCTCTGCTGCAAGCTACTGCATATTATCACACTGATGAAGGCTCACTATCACCATCCAGATATCTATCACCATCCAGATATCCTATCTTCAGCCTTTCCTGAAAGGGAACATGTTAGGCAACACACAGGTGAGAGTGCCTTCTCAACTTGACACTTCATGACAGTAAATGAAAGATAAATGTTTCCACACTTACTGCAGCAAAGCACTGAGATCCTTTGTCATGAGAATCTTGGAAAATCAACTGAATCTTGTAGCTGGGAATTCACAGCAAGGATGTACCAGATACTGTAAAAGTCCTTCAATCCGTCCACCAATAATCCAGATACTCTAGTACTCAGAATTTTTCGAGCCAGCTGATAATTTTATGTGCAGTAATAAATTAAGTTGTTGTGGATGGGGACGCCCATCATCCACTCACTCAGTGTAGAGATGCCATATGATCTCTACACTGAGTGACAAGCCAAATGGTTTCCTGTACCCAGAAAACCATTTACTATGCTGGGTGGTAACCATATAACCGGGTCTTTTGGCAGGGATAAGTGTCCCCCAGATTCCCCTATCAAAAATCACTTAATCATGGCAGTTGTTGCAAAGAGTTTTGGATGGCCCAATACCTGCCCAGGGCTCCAACCAAATGGGCAGAGTCACATGGCATTGTGGAATGTGAGAGGTGTGAATGAGGAGAGCAAGAGGGTGGAAGTGGTGAACTTGTTCAACAGTGTGAGATATGCTGTAATGGCATTTTGTGAAACAAAGATGAAAGGGTGTGGGGTGGAGGAGTGGGAGGGTGTGAAATGTTTAAGATCAGGCATGAATGGGCGAGGAAGATGCAAGGAAGGAGTTGCTCTGTTGATGAATGAGGTGTGGCAGAGTGGAATGAGAGACTACAAATGTGTCAGCTTGAGATGTATGTATGTCAAGTTCAAGTTTAAGGTGAAAGTGGCAGTGATTGTAGTGTATGCACTGTATGAGGACAGGAGTGAGAGAGAGAAAGACAGCTTTTAGGATGAGCTGGATGAAGTAGTGGGAGAAATGCCCAAGAGCTGTGAAGTGATCGTAATGGGTGATATGAATGGAAGAGTAGGCACTGTTCCTGAGGATGACATGATGGGTTGTAATGGAGTACATGTACCAGGAGAAAATGATAATGGGAAGCGACTAAAAGATTTGTGTCAGGAGAGGAGGTTGTGCATTTGCAACTCATATTTCAAACACAAAGTTGCACATGGTATAGAAGGAACGGGGATTGTGTTGAAAGAAGCCTGATTGATTATGTGCTCGTAGTGAGGTCGATGCTGGGAATGGTTGCTGATATGAGGGCCGTGAGAGAACGATGTGGAGGTCTGTCAGATCATGTGATTGTGGTATGCAAGATCAAGCTGAGATGAGTGAGGTGGATCAGGAGAGAGAGGAGCAGTCAGGGTGAAAGACTGAAAGTTGAGAAGTTGAGGATCAAAGAAATGGCAGGTGAATACAGGACCAAAGTGAATTGGAATGAATGGATCTGGACAGCCTGAGGAATTCATATAGGGTTTGCTTAGTTAGAAATGCTAAAGCGATGTGTGGTGTGGCAAGAATAACAACAAAGAAGAAAGTTATGGCAGGGTGGGATGATGAGGTTAAGAGGGCAGTGGAGGAAAAGAGGAAGAAGTGGCTAGAGTGGTTACAGGACAGGGGTTCATTTGAATTAAGAACTGAATGTATTGAGAGCAAGAAGCACGTAAAGAGAATAGTCTATTTATCTATCTATTGCCGTAAGGGGTGGCCACAAACAAATTGCCTCCATGTCGCTCTGCCCCCCGCCATTTCGCTGCCCTGCTCCCAGCTCACACCCCCCCCTCTCTCATATACCTCTCCACTCCATCCCTCCCTTGGCCTCCCCCATCCTCTCCCCCCCTCCACCTCACTCACATGCATTCTCCTCATCAGTCTCTCACTGTCCATCCTCTCCACATGGCCAGACCACCTTAATGTGTTTCTCCTAACGCTACCTATCACATCCACATCCACACCACAACCCTCCTTCACTTCCTCATTTGTCAGTCTGTCTCTCCATGTGACTCCACATGCTCCTTTCAGATAACTCATTTCCACTGCTTTCACTCTTGACTTCTGTCCCTCCAACAGGGTCCAAGTTTCACTCCCATATGTTAGAGTTGGTGTCACAATTCTGTCATGTAGCAGAGACTAGTGAAGAGGAGAAAGGAGGAGGTAAATGATGAACTAGGAAGAAAAATAAATACAAACTACTCTGAAAATAGGAAGTTATTCTGGAAAGAGGTGCGGAAATGTAGAGGTGAAAGCGGAAAGTAATGTGATGGTGTGAAGGATGTTGGTGGTAGATTATTAACCCATGGGGATGAAGTAAGAACCAGATAGGAAGAATATTTTGAAAGCCTGATAAATGGGAATAGAGAGTGCAGAGCAGCTGTAAACTTGATTGGTTTTGGTGATGTGCAGAGAAGGAATGCAGTGCCAGGAGACGTGACACTTGCACAGGTGAAGAGTGCTGTGAAGCGGCTGAAAAATGGGAAAGCTGCTGGGGTTGATGAGGTATATGCAGAGATGATTAAGTGTAGTGGAGAGAGTGGAATGAAGTGCTTGTTGGAGATAGGTAAGAAGGCATGGATGAGTGAAACTGTGCCAGCAGAGTGGAAAAAGGCTGTGATTGTACCCCTGTACCAAAATAAAAGTGAGCAAAGTGAGTGCAAGAATTATCTTGGCATAAGTTTATTGAGTGTGGTAGGGAAGGTATATGGAAGAATTATTATAGAGAAAGTAAGAGATATTAGAAGTCCTAGTGAGTGATAAACAGGGTGGCTTTAGGAGTGGCAGAAGATCTGTGGATCAAATATTTGCAGCAAGACAGATAACAGAGAAGGCTCGTGAGAAGGACCATAAGGTGTTTATGGCATTCATGGATCTGGAAAAAGCATATGACAAAGTGGACAGAGAAGGATTGTGGAAAGTTTTCGCATGTACGATGTAGATGGTAAGCTGCTAGGTGCTGTCAAGAGTTTTTATGATGGTAGTGAAGCATGTACAAGGGTTAATGGACATCTAAGTGAATGGTTCACGATCGGTGTGGGCATGCGACAAGGTTGTGTGATGTCTCCATGGTTGTTCAATTCATATATGAATAGGGTGATGAGAGAAGTAAAAACATGAGTATTGGAGAGGGGGATGGTGTTGATAATGAATGGTGATGGATGGAATGTCTCAAATTTGTTGTATGCTGATGATGCAGTACTACTTGCAAATACCAGACAAGAACCTGGTTGGTTAGTGTAGAGTTTTGGTAATGTCTGTGAGTGTCGTGCCTTGAGAGTAACTGTAGAAAAGAATAAAGTGATGGTTATTGAGAGAGAAGGTGACTCCCAGTGCGAGGTTACAGTGAATGGAGAGAGACTGGAATTGGTGAGGGAGTTCAAATACCTGGGTATAGTGATAGAAAAGAGAGGAAAGTGTGCAAAATTAGTGGAAAGTAGAGTGACACAAGGAAGAAAAGTAGCTGGTTCAATGAAGGCCTTGATAAGAAACAGAGGCTTGAATGTTGCAGGTGCATGAGGGTTACATGAAGGAGTGTTAGTGCTAAAATGGATGTGAGAATATGGTGTGGCATGAAAATGAAAAGTCAAGAGTAAGAGCAGTGGAGATGGGACTGCTGAGGAATGTATGTGGAATACAGAGGGTGGATAGGATACAAAATAATTTGANGTTCCTGAGGATGACATGATGGGTTGTAATGGAGTACATGTACCAGGAGAAAATGATAATGGGAAGCGACTAAAAGATTTGTGTCAGGAGAGGAGGTTGTGCATTTGCAACTCATATTTCAAACACAAAGTTGCACATGGTATAGAAGGAACGGGGATTGTGTTGAAAGAAGCCTGATTGATTATGTGCTCGTAGTGAGGTCGATGCTGGGAATGGTTGCTGATATGAGGGCCGTGAGAGAACGATGTGGAGGTCTGTCAGATCATGTGATTGTGGTATGCAAGATCAAGCTGAGATGAGTGAGGTGGATCAGGAGAGAGAGGAGCAGTCAGGGTGAAAGACTGAAAGTTGAGAAGTTGAGGATCAAAGAAATGGCAGGTGAATACAGGACCAAAGTGAATTGGAATGAATGGATCTGGACAGCCTGAGGAATTCATATAGGGTTTGCTTAGTTAGAAATGCTAAAGCGATGTGTGGTGTGGCAAGAATAACAACAAAGAAGAAAGTTATGGCAGGGTGGGATGATGAGGTTAAGAGGGCAGTGGAGGAAAAGAGGAAGAAGTGGCTAGAGTGGTTACAGGACAGGGGTTCATTTGAATTAAGAACTGAATGTATTGAGAGCAAGAAGCACGTAAAGAGAATAGTCTATTTATCTATCTATTGCCGTAAGGGGTGGCCACAAACAAATTGCCTCCATGTCGCTCTGCCCCCCGCCATTTCGCTGCCCTGCTCCCAGCTCACACCCCCCCCTCTCTCATATACCTCTCCACTCCATCCCTCCCTTGGCCTCCCCCATCCTCTCCCCCCCTCCACCTCACTCACATGCATTCTCCTCATCAGTCTCTCACTGTCCATCCTCTCCACATGGCCAGACCACCTTAATGTGTTTCTCCTAACGCTACCTATCACATCCACATCCACACCACAACCCTCCTTCACTTCCTCATTTGTCAGTCTGTCTCTCCATGTGACTCCACATGCTCCTTTCAGATAACTCATTTCCACTGCTTTCACTCTTGACTTCTGTCCCTCCAACAGGGTCCAAGTTTCACTCCCATATGTTAGAGTTGGTGTCACAATTCTGTCATGTAGCAGAGACTAGTGAAGAGGAGAAAGGAGGAGGTAAATGATGAACTAGGAAGAAAAATAAATACAAACTACTCTGAAAATAGGAAGTTATTCTGGAAAGAGGTGCGGAAATGTAGAGGTGAAAGTGGAAAGTAATGTGATGGTGTGAAGGATGTTGGTGGTAGATTATTAACCCATGGGGATGAAGTAAGAACCAGATAGGAAGAATATTTTGAAAGCCTGATAAATGGGAATAGAGAGTGCAGAGCAGCTGTAAACTTGATTGGTTTTGGTGATGTGCAGAGAAGGAATGCAGTGCCAGGAGACGTGACACTTGCACAGGTGAAGAGTGCTGTGAAGCGGCTGAAAAATGGGAAAGCTGCTGGGGTTGATGAGGTATATGCAGAGATGATTAAGTGTAGTGGAGAGAGTGGAATGAAGTGCTTGTTGGAGATAGGTAAGAAGGCATGGATGAGTGAAACTGTGCCAGCAGAGTGGAAAAAGGCTGTGATTGTACCCCTGTACCAAAATAAAAGTGAGCAAAGTGAGTGCAAGAATTATCTTGGCATAAGTTTATTGAGTGTGGTAGGGAAGGTATATGGAAGAATTATTATAGAGAAAGTAAGAGATATTAGAAGTCCTAGTGAGTGATAAACAGGGTGGCTTTAGGAGTGGCAGAAGATCTGTGGATCAAATATTTGCAGCAAGACAGATAACAGAGAAGGCTCGTGAGAAGGACCATAAGGTGTTTATGGCATTCATGGATCTGGAAAAAGCATATGACAAAGTGGACAGAGAAGGATTGTGGAAAGTTTTCGCATGTACGATGTAGATGGTAAGCTGCTAGGTGCTGTCAAGAGTTTTTATGATGGTAGTGAAGCATGTACAAGGGTTAATGGACATCTAAGTGAATGGTTCACGATCGGTGTGGGCATGCGACAAGGTTGTGTGATGTCTCCATGGTTGTTCAATTCATATATGAATAGGGTGATGAGAGAAGTAAAAACATGAGTATTGGAGAGGGGGATGGTGTTGGTAATGAATGGTGATGGATGGAATGTCTCAAATTTGTTGTATGCTGATGATGCAGTACTACTTGCAAATACCAGACAAGAACCTGGTTGGTTAGTGTAGAGTTTTGGTAATGTCTGTGAGTGTCGTGCCTTGAGAGTAACTGTAGAAAAGAATAAAGTGATGGTTCTTGAGAGAGAAGGTGACTCCCAGTGCGAGGTTACAGTGAATGGAGAGAGACTGGAATTGGTGAGGGAGTTCAAATACCTGGGTATAGTGATAGAAAAGAGAGGAAAGTGTGCAAAATTAGTGGAAAGTAGAGTGACACAAGGAAGAAAAGTAGCTGGTTCAATGAAGGCCTTGATAAGAAACAGAGGCTTGAATGTTGCAGGTGCATGAGGGTTACATGAAGGAGTGTTAGTGCTAAAATGGATGTGAGAATATGGTGTGGCATGAAAATGAAAAGTCAAGAGTAAGAGCAGTGGAGATGGGACTGCTGAGGAATGTATGTGGAATACAGAGGGTGGATAGGATACAAAATAATTTGATTCTTGATAGATGTGGAGTGAGGAAGCCTGTGGACACCAGAATCGAAGAGAGTGTACTGAGATGGTATGGCCATTTGGAGAGAATGGATAACAATAGAATGGTGAAAAATGTATTGAAGGAGGAAGGAGGTGAGGTAGGCCAAGGAGAAGGTTGAGAGATATGGTGGATGAGTGTGTGAGGAAGGTTGGTTTGAAAGTCGGTGAGGCTAGGGAACTAGCAAGAGATCGAGCTGGCTGGATGAATGTTGTGAGGAAAAGTGCATGAACAGGGATTTGGCACTCCTTTTTAATGTGGCAGCGTCCGGATTGACTGTATTAGATACGTTTATGTGAAGCTACAGAAGGTGGTGAATGTTTTTAACGCATCTGATAGAGCCAGGATTCCTGGGGCTTGAATGATGTGTGAATGGAAGCGTGGCCCATTAGATTGGGCAAGTTTTGGCTGTCTGGACATTGGTACTCCTCACCCTGTCCTAGGGTGGGAAAGGAGGTCCGGATGATGATGATGATGATAAATTTAAATGTATTGAGTGAAAGTTAAGTGAATTTCAGTAAGTTACTGTTGAGTGAATTGAGTGAAAACTTAGTGAATCAAGTGGATTTTTGCTCTGGGCTATATCTATGGATTTATCTGGCTTGGACTTGCTCTTTGACTTGGATGTACCTGTCTGCAACTACAGTATTTGGCTACACATCTATGCATTTCCGGTGAGTAAAACAATAACCCACATCATTGCAAGTGTTTATTTAATGATCATGTACATATTTCTAATGTTTTCAGAGGTGCCTCCTAATAGTCCAAAAAAAAACAGTACTGTAGTTTGAAAGATCCTCAGTCCCCTGCCATTCAGATTACAGGACTTTTACTGCAGTTAGGACAGTATCGTCATATTACACACCCATCGCACCAAAGTGCCCAGATCCACTGTCATAAGGATCTTGGAAAGTCAACTGTGTCTTAATAAAAGCTGGGAATTAACAGCAAGGGTGTACCAGATAATTAGGACAATCATATTATTTGTGATGTGGATAGAATCTGCAACAGTGGTTAGTCATCATTGCATCACCCACCAACAGCTTCACTCCCTTGAGTATTGTAACTCTTGGTGTTATGGCAGCTGCCAAGAAGAATGCTGTTCCCCATTTATGAATGGGTTTTGTCAGTACACTACAGTGTCCACAATCCTTTTCAAGACCCGTGTGCTATAAATCATAGTGAAGTGGTTGTGAGATATGATGAAAGGAGTTGGTGAAAGATGGTGAAAGAGACCCAAACCCAGAAGGTGCCTTGTGACCACCAGTACAGGACTGTTCCCTTGAGAAAATGTCTCTCACATCCCAGTGCTTTGTACCCCCAAGGAGATCTGTGAGGCAAGCAGGAAGTGGACACCTCCCCCTTCTTTACCGAATGCACCTCTCTTCATCCCACTCAGCTCCTCCCCCTTTCTCTTTGAGGGAGGTCAGCAGGGTGGTCTTATGTCAGGCCTGGAGGTCACATTTAGTGTGTTTAGGGGTCTTTTGAGATGTTAATGTGGCTCCTTCTCCCCCCCACCCTCCTGTACAACCCTGACTTCATCCCTTCTCTCACTCTTCCTTCTGTTTCACCCCTTCCCTCTTCTCTCGCCAGACCTACACCATCTTTTTGTTCTTTTCCCCTTTCTTCATTCCCGTCCCTTTCTTCCCATCTCTCTCTCTCTCTCTCTCTCTCTCTCTCTCTCTCTCTCTCTCTCTCTCTCCTCCTTAACCTTCAATCAACCATTTAGAATTTTTAAAACTCTGTTCCTCCCTTCTCTCTCTCATCCAGCCAGCTCCTTCCACCCACTTCAATTCGTTCCATCCTCGCTCCTCAGTCTATAAATCTGCGTTGCAAAGATCACCACCACCATCACATCTAGTGCTGTCACTTGTTCCATAAAGATCAGTAAGAAACTGAAAACCTCGCACCTTCAACCTCCCTCTTTTTAACCACTTCAGCTAGATGACTTTATTATTAATATTATTTTATTAATTTATTTTTATTATTTAGTGTCCAGTACTGAAGGAGTTAAGAATAATTTTGAGTACTTCATTTCAAAAACTCATTCCTAAGGTGAATTAAATCGCCTGGTGGTGGCAAGAATGAAATACAAAATACGTCATTGGGCTGAAGGAGATAAGATTATAGCTCTACCTTATCTCTTAATTACACCTGAATCTTCCCCTTCCCCTCATGCCTCTCTCTCTCTCTCTCTCTCTCTCTCTCTCTCTCTCTCTCTCTCTCAGGTGCTCCTGCGTGCCACACACTCGTGTTACTTCGGCACTGATATCCACCCGTTCATTTTGAATGCATGCTAGGGCTGTCTCATTCAGGCCTGATGTAATTATGTTACCGGAGATGTTTTTATGACATCGGTAGGTCTTGTGGATGATAAGCAAAGTCTGTATTAGCGAACTTCAAATAATCACATTTACCAACAGCCTGCGATCGACCTCACGTCCTTTTAGACAACATATCACATCGCAAACCAGTTGACCTTGGACGTAAGTCGTCGAGCAAGGCAAGCCAGATTGGCGGGTCAGGTTCATTTGAATTTGGTGAAATATTTACCTCGAAAATAAAATCACTGACTCTAAGAAGAGTAGATAAATAACAGAAGTTACTGTTGCCAACCCAGTATATGTACTGTTAGGAAAATATCTTCTAATGATAGCAAGGATTAAAAAAAAAAAAAAAAAAATACTGGATAGGTTAAGGTTACTGGATTTAACAACACGAGGCAAGTGTGGGATGGATAGGACGATCATATATGCATCGGTCGATCTCGGTGGGTTTGGGTGGATACTCTTGAGGTTATTTGTAAAATGCCCATTTTTCCGCAGGAAATTGATTTGAGCCATATGGTTAGGTCGGGTCTCAGTTTTCAGGTGTTTGTAAAGATACTTAAAAACTGGCTAGAGATATGGCTCATGTGAAGTCAGGTGGTCGTCTGTACTTAGTTTTGGGGTAAGATTTTCTCAGTCCAGTAATGGTCCATAGCAGTACTGAACCCTGTCCACTGAGTGAGATAGTCTGTTAACCGGAAGAAACTTTCCTCATGCTGGCCAAGCACCCGACTGGAGAAAAATGCTTGTGAAAGTTCGCGTTGTGTGTGTGTGTGTGCAATGTCAGTAATCGCACAGTGACAGCCTGCTATCATATAACAGGAAACACTGCCGCCACCAACTTTAAATATCTACCAGGGCTGGGCTTTGATTCGAATCCCTGGACCTTGCAGAACGGGAAGCAACGGCGGTGCCATCGAACCACCATGGCTCCTAAGTAAGTTGGAATGATGATGATGACGATGATACTAGTAGTAGTAGTACTGTTGTTTTTATGTTATTTTCTGGTTGGAGGTAACACTAAGTGGAGTGGTGGTGTAGGGTGGGCTAAGTTCCGGTCGGGTTTGTGCGATGGAGGATATTGGCCGTAAGAACAGGTGAGCCGCCGGGATAATTATTCACCTGTCATCAAGGCGGAGAAAACTGGTTGGGTGAGATGAGTCGGCCCCTCTGAGAGCAGGGGAGGGGGGTATTAGTAGAAGGGGAAGGAGGAGGGCTGGGGTTCAGAAAATTGCTTACGATGATTTTCCTTTCGTGGGTAAGATTAGTTTTTCCAGTAATGATAGCGCTTGGAAGACTCGTGAAGCACTCACCTATCCTTGTCCATCCTGTGAAAATCATTACCTTAACTACGACAGTGAATCGACTGTAGTTTGTTGGTGAATCTACCTTGTCCAGGGAAACGAAGGATCTATACCATTTCTTACTTTGCACAGGATTCCATAGCCATTATTGTCGGATATCCAGTACTTTAGTCGTATTATTATTATTATTATTATTATTATTATTATTATTATTAATCTGACACATTCCAGTTTGATTGTGAAAGGGTTGGTAGCTGACTGGTGATTAAGGATATACGTATAAACAGTCTTATACACAGCTTAAACCTATCAACCATTACATTTCTTTCTTCAGTGCACCTAGCAGACCTTTACAGCCCCCGCAAACCAAGTATCAGTCTTAAAAAATGGGACCCGATTAAATGATTTCAGAGAATATACCTTTCATATCCGAGTGATGCATGTTACTTTATTTTTGCAGCTACTAGGCGATTTTGCTAAACGAAGGAGGGTGTCTTACAGAGAAGTGTTAATGAAGGTAATAGCTAACCCCTCCTGTTCGAAAAGTCTTTCCTAAGTTGAATAAAATCGTCATTCACATTCAGGGAGTAACTGCTGTGGAATCCTCATGATGGTAGTTATGTTATAGTCCCAGCTTGTGAAATTTGAATCCCCCTTCCTCCTCTTGGGGTAAAGGAATGTAGTTGAAGGACGGCTGTATAACCAGGTAGTTGAGCCGCCTGGCTGTGTTGGTGCCACCACATGACGGCGTCACTATCCTTGTGGTGATGGTCGAGAAATTTTGTGAGTACGCCAGGGGTGGGATTCTCGAAATTATTTACGATCGATTTCATATAACTGTGATGTATTTTATTTATTTATTTATTTGTTGGCAAGAAGAAGGAGAATGTAGTCTTCCCATGTGTTTTGTTCTTCCTTCAAAAACAAATATCAGTTACTTTGGAAAAAACTAAGTTATTTCGATTTTGTACGAATGGCAGGGAAAGAAAAGTGCCGCATTTTCTTGCGTATCTTGTTCTTCCTGTAAAAAAAAAAAAGTTACGACTCCACGGCGGGCAACTTCAAAAGGGCCGCCCAAATCTGCAAGTGCCATGTGGGCCGGGAAGAGCAACCCCGAACACTGCCATCAATGAAGTTATATTCATACATTTAATTAGAAGATTACAGGCCACGTCTCCCGCCACCTGATTTGGGGGCCGGCCTTCGCGGCGCCCTCGTGGCCACAATGTTTAGCCGCTTTTCACTTAGGTCTGTGGGTTTTTCTTAATCTTTACGACCAGTTAGGGGAGCTGTACTTTTTCGCTCACGCCTCGTTTGCTCCAAATCTTCTAGACACGGACACGCATGGCTCTTCAAGTGAGACATATTGATGTTCAAGAGTGTAAATGAGTGAGGAATATTACTCAGATCCCGCTGGCATAGTGGATCCAGCTCGTATGTTTAAGCCATCGAAGGTAAAAGCGGAGCATCGACGGAGTGTTCTTAGATTCCCTTAAAAGGAGTCGGCAACAAAGCGCCCTCTGTCTCCCGGTCAACTTCGCCGCGCAACACATTGTGAAATAGGAAGCCCCAGCCAGCCTTTCATATGTAAATGAGCGGATCTTCATCTTATTAGGGTAACAAAGGAGGCTACCGGCAAGGGGAAGACGGGAGTGAGAGAAAGAGAGGAGTGAGAGGGAGTGGGAGAAAGAAAACAAGGTAATAGGAGTGAGTTAGGGAAGAATGGAGTGATAGGAGGAGTTTGAGTGAGGGGAAGAGGGAGGAAGGAGGGGAAAGAGAAAAAGACACAGAGAGAGTGATAGAAAGAGAGGGGGGGGGGGGGGAAGGTAAATACAAATATGTTAGAGAAGAGGGGAAAAAAAGGAAGAATGAGATTGTGAAGAAGATAGTAAGTCTGAATTATAATGGTGAAAATTCTTAAATAGAAGGAGGGGGGGATAGGAAGCGAAAGAGAGGATAAGAGTGAGAGAGGAAGTGGGAGAAATAGGGAAGGAGAGGAGAAGAGGATTATGAGTGGAAGAGGAAGGGCAAGAGAGGAAGGACAGAAGTGGGAGAGATGAGGGTACAATGGATGAGAAACGAGGATACAGGAACTTTGACACTAAAACAATATGCAGAGAAAGAACATACCAAACAGGTCAACGCAATTAATGATTCATAAAAGTAGAAAAAAAAAACGAAAAAATATACCGTACGTATTGATTCAGTGGCTTTGGGCTGTGCCATGTTTCTCCATATATTTCGGTTTCGTGCATTTTTAAGAGACTAGCAGAATCTTTGGATGATGCCATACTCTCCCTTAAGATTAGGTCATACACTTACTACCGCCAGGCTTCGGAGATAACCCCCTGCTCTAGCTGTTAAAGGATCAAAAGTAGTGTTATTTTAGTGCAATATCGTCAGTTGTTCGTATATACTTGCCATCACCAGACGATTTTTCTTGCTTCCGCCCGATGATAATGTTTTTGTTCCCTCAGACGATTTTATTTAGATCAAGAAAGCCCTTGTAGAGAAGGGGTTAGCGAGTGATAGAGTACATGAGACAGTACAATGTTTGAGAATACAAAAATGCAAAGTGTGTGTCAGTGGTATTTTTTGTTTCACTCTGTTTGTTTGTGGCAATAAATAGGCCAAACAGGCCGCATCTGGAGAGTGTTGCTCAGGTATTCGAATGGCAGGACTGAGAATAACACAGAATATCGCTTGAAAATAGAGAGAAACGTAGACTTTTTTGGAAACCTTTAGTGCTGATGATGTTATGGAAGATGGATCATCCTCATCATCAACCACCACCACCACCACCACCACCATATTAGGTCATTCTGGTTTGCTGCACAGATTTTTACCTGTATATGTGTTAGTCAGTTTCAGTTCCGGGAAGGAGTGAGAACCAGAATTATCCCTTCCTCATACCCTTCCTCATGCCGGCAAAGTGCAGATCGAGAAAGGGTGTGTGTAGTTATAGCAATGAATGTGAAAGTGGAAACGTTGTATTTGTGTGTGTGTGTGTGTGTGTGTGTTTGTAAATGGAAGTGTTGTACTGGCTATTGTGTGGTAGTCTGTATAAAGCCTCTCCCAACTTTCTCTGTTGAAGCCTATTGCCTGTCATGCTGCCCCATTGTAGCCCAACACATCTATGCATTTCATCTCTCCTGATTCTTTGCCTGCCTCTTACTG
This sequence comes from Birgus latro, assembly GCA_018397915.1. NCBI lineage: Eukaryota > Metazoa > Arthropoda > Malacostraca > Decapoda > Coenobitidae > Birgus > Birgus latro. Next base: position 41,057 of record JAGKTI010004925.1, read on the forward strand.
CATTCTGTTTCTGAGATGCCGTATTGTTTTATCAGTAATTCGTCGACTCTTTATTTTGCTAAAGGCGATACCTGTCAATGAACATTCCATTTTGTTCCATTATTTAAGCGATTGTGTATTCTGGCAGGATATATCGATGTACTAGTATGACTGGTCACTGCTTTTTTGAACTATGTGCTTGCATCCCTTCTCCATTACGGTGGGCTTTAGAGTTACCGGTCTGGCAGCACACATACACCCCACTTCTCTCCAGTTTTCTAATAAGCAAGTTAACGGAGACTCCTAGCCCTTTGGCAGCATGTTATCTCTGGTGCTTTCATCCTCAGGTTGCATTTCTCTGTCAATCGCCTCTAGTCTTTTAAACGCAATGTGCCCAGGCATCTCGAAGTGGACGGATCTTGAATCTGACTCTCGTTTAGCTTTTCTTGAAAGAACGACTTTGCAGGCTTGTATTCTTTCTTTGCCTAAAAATGTCGTATCACCTCTTTACTGATGTTATATATCCCAGTTCATAAACCTTTAACCTATCGTCTGTGGTACATACCAGATATAATTATGTATTGTTTGTGGTATGAAACTGTCCAGAAAATAGGGATGACACGTACCTTGCAGGTCCTTGGGTTTTTTCCCTAGACAGAGGCAATGGTATGTGATCATGTAAAAAGCTGTGAATTGTATAACTACGAGTATGTACGATTTGAGACATTGACTAGGAAGTTGGTTCCAGAGGTCCAGTATTACGCTTATCACACACCAGCAAAGGAATGATCCTCAGCATCTCTGTGTAGCAACACTAGGTATATCACATTCAAATCTGATGTTGTGATATAAGAGGGATTGCTTATAAAACGACCAAGATATTTTCAGAGAAAAAATTGTAGCCTACTCGAAGGACCAGACTTAGAGGAGACATTTAGCTATTTACATGACCAGTGTAGGTTATAACGTAACTGGTGTGTGACGTTATATGTGGCCGTCTGGAAGATGGAACTGATCCAGAATAAATTAAGTTGTAACAAAATATTGAAAAATGTAACCCATTATTGAATCTTCACTTAATAGTGCATCATGAATTCCATACTAAAATGCAAGTCGGCATATTTAGCTTCATCCCAAAAATGCCACAAGTCATTGTGGACCTTTTTGTAAGCGAGCACAACGCGTTCTAGGTATTGTTTACCAAGCAGATAGAAACTGAAAACTCGTAACTGAACCTCATTTATCTTTCTCTAGCCGAGACAGTCAGACATAACCTAACCAAACCCAACAAATCATAACCTATAATCTAGTAAGGTATTAGATTAGAGTAGATTGTTAGATTAGGTTACGAGTTTTCGCTCTTGATTGTTAAGTAGAAACGTCCACAACGCGTCGTAGCACGTTTCAGTGACTGAACCTAACCTACACACCTGATCACACACGCAGGTCATTTACAAGGCCACAGCTGACGTCGCTTCACTGATCCACGCTGACAGACGCAACCAACAGCTGAGTCCAAGAGGGTAGATGCACATGGCAAAGGTAAGGTTCTGGCCCGAGATTCAAAATAAATAAGAGATAATTAAATCAAACTATCGATCAGTTTTCAGTCTAATGGTTTATTTGTGCAGGAAGAAGAATTGGGTAGATTCAGCTTTCTCTCTCTCTTCATCATACAAAAATATTTCATAGGTACGAAGGAAATTGATCGTAAGTTTGTTTAGATAAAGCTCGTGTTTTCTTGGAGTGTTCTGTATCTGTGTGTCGTTGTAGGTTTGGATTGTTAAATGTTTAGTCCATTATTGTATGAATGAGGCAGTTCATTGAACAGTTTTGTAAATCTGTAGAATGATATTCATGAGTTTCAGTAATATCATACATATAATTAGGTTACACGTTTTGATAGTCTTTGGTCCTGTTACACCATACATAGTTATGATTTCTGATTTGCAGTGGAATGTAGTATGATTATGCCTGGATGGAAGGGCTTAAGCTTTACTGGTAAGCCTAATTTTCGCTATATATGTATTGCAAACATATGTAATGTGATTTTTGTCTGTATGTAACTAACAAGCTACACATATGAAAACATGTTTATATGAATATCGGTGTGTGGTATATTGTGTTACATTTATGTATGTTCGTGTGTGTGTGTGTGTGTGTGTGTGTGTGTGTGTGTGTGTGCGTGCGTACACGTACCCTTGGGATCACATTTCTCTTGTCAACACTGATTTGCCGGTAATACGTTGTCGGGTTGGCCTTGGTGGTAATTACATTCTTGGGAGCTGACGCGTGGGGTAATGTAGGAGGGGGAGGGAGAGAGGGGTAATGAGAAGGCATGTGAGAGGAGAGGGATGAGGGAAGGAGGGGAGAGGGAGAGGGATGGGGAAGGAGGAGAGGGAGGTAATGAGAAGGCATGTGAGGTGAGAAGGATAGGGGAGAGTAAAGGAGGGGACGTATGGGAGAAGAGGGACAGAAGGAGAAGAGAGGAGAACAAGAGATGAGAAAACAGATGAGAGAAAAGGGGTGGGGGAGAGGAGAGAGAGAGGAAAGAAGAAGGCATCTGACAGAAGAGAGAAGGTGGGGAGAGGAGGAGAAAAGGTATGTGCTGAGAGAGAGAGTTGCAGGAACGAGAGGGAGAGACAAGAGGAGAGTGAGAGCAAATGAGAAAGCTTGTGGCAGAAGAGATGAAGGGGAAAATAAGGAGAGAGGTAATGAGAATGAATGTGAAAGGATAGGAGAGGAGAGGGAGAGGAAGAAAGGAAATGAGAAGGTACGTAAGAGAGATGCGGGAGGGCGGGGAAGAGAGAGGGAAGGAGTGAGAGGGAGAGAGATAATGAGAAGGCACGTGAGACGAAAATGAGGAGGAGAGGGAGAGGAAATGAATAGGCATGTGAGGAAATAGAGAGAGAGAGAGAGAGAGGATGATAAAAAAAGAAAGGGTATATCGGAAACAGTTCATAGAAAATTGGATGGGAAAGAACTGATACATGAAATGAAGAGCAGA
>JAGKTI010004926.1:0-26470 GCA_018397915.1 Birgus latro
GCGCCTACTGTACAGTATAAACAAAGTTAACAGTAATGTTAGTATGTATTCAATAATACAAAATAGCAATAAGAATGTAAATACAGTAATCTCTCTACTATCCGGACGTCCACTATCCGGATACATCACTATTTGGACATCGTGGGCTGATGGCCGAAACCCCAAAATTGCAAAAAAAAAAGCGAAAAAAATCCGATTTTTTCTGACCACGTCAGTTTGAATTTCCTGCGTGCACCGACTAGCTCCCTTCCCGCCCAATCTCCCTCCTCGCCCAATCTCCCTCCTACTAGTTCTGTCTCAACTCCCGTGAACAGTGGATGGCTGTCCGATCATTTGCGGTATTTTCGTTCTTGTTTAAATAATCAAAAGTCAAAGTGCTAAGGATAAGTGTAGTTAAACACTGGATTACTGGACAAGCTTCAAGAGCAATTATGACCACTGAAAAAGCCTTAGAGATAGGGGTAAACAACAGTCATGGACTGTAAGTAAACATTTTCAACTGCTAAATATTTTCCACAATCACTTCTAAATCCTCATTCTCTGGTTACATTTTACTTACTTCATGCTTTGTGTCCCATATTTGAGCACAGGCTGTGAAAGAGGTGATTTTCTCAGTGATTACCATGTCTCTTACATACGTTCACTATCTAGTCAACTGGTGAACATTTTTGCCCCACACACCTCTAAATCATAATTTTTCTGGTTACATTTTATTTACTTCGTGCTTTGTGTCCCATATTTGAGTGCATAGGCTGTGAAAAGGCAATTTTCTCAGTAATAATCATGTCTCTTCCTTACATTCATTATGTAGTCAGCTGGTGAACACCCCTGCCTTACTCACTTCAAAATCATCATTTTTGGGTTAAAATTCGATTAATTCAAGCTTTGTGCCAATTATTTATGTGATTGGGGTCTTAATTAAGTGCAATGCATGTCCGGTAGGGAGGTAGGTAAGTGGTTTTCTGATTTAGGTTAGGTTAGGTTAGGTTAGGTTAGGGTCAAGAATGACCAGTGCTGTTGGTGAACAGTGAACACCTTTGCCATACCTAACTCTTTTTCTGGTAACAATTTATTTATTGATGCTTTGTATCCCATATTTTAGTGCATAAGATGTGAGAAATGATGAGTTTCATAGTGATTGCCACGTCCGATACTAATTTACACTAAGCTGCCAACTCATGAACATCTATGCCTTACTTACCTCAAAATCATCATTTTTGGGTTAAAATTCAATGAATTCATGCTTTGTGTCCGTTATTTAATGCATATGGTGTGAGAAAGGGTAATTTTCATAGTGATTTCCATGTCTGATACTTACACTTGCTGGCAAGTTGTGAGCACCTATGCCATACTCACCTCTAAATCGTAATTTTTTGGTTAAAATTCAGTTAATTCATGCTTTGTGCGCATTATTTATATGAAAGGGGACTTAAGTGCTATGCATGTCCGCTAGGGAGGTAGGTAGGTGGTTTTCTGATTTAGGTTAGGTTAGGTTAGGGTCATGAATGACCAGTGCTGGAGCTTCAGGGCCACTATCCAGACAAGACCATTGTCCGGACATGCCTTTGGCTCTATTACGTCGGATAGTGGAGGGATTACTGTACGAGCATAATGATATGAAAAATATATCATGAATGTTGTTGTAGGTATAGTCATCATACCTCAGCCACCCTTACCAAACCTTATTGTGAAATCTGGGGTGTTAAGTCTTTTTCTGGATCTCGCTGTGGGACAGCTCGGAAACCTTTCTGAATAGTAAAACATTTGAGAACGTGATGATGTGCATATATTACTAATATATCACCAAAGCAATAGAGCATGAAAGGGGAATAAATTACTCTGCATGGGTAAGAATATATTGATCATAGACTACCGGAGGGTTATCACATCAGAGCAAAATAGTTCGAATCACTATCCGACATTTCCAATATTACAAAAGGTAAGTGAGCCATGAGGCTTCAGATACCACTCAATAAGAGACATTAAAATAGTAATAATATCATATGAGATACGAAACAAGGGATATAATAATCGAAATATATGCATACAGGAGGCGATATTGGCTACCACTCCTAACAATGACTCGGCAGAAGCGTATCCATATGTTCTGTGATTCATAAGAGGTTCCGAGCGAGATCCATGAGACAGATTTAACACCCCAGGTTTCGCATTTAATACAGTTTGGTGAGGGTGGCTGAGGTATAATTACTATACCTGCAACAACCTTCGTGATATATTTCTGTTTTGATTTTACATTAACATTCCTACTGGTATTATATACTAAACAATACTGTACATACTAACATTATTATCATTGATTATGTGTTTATTACTCCCGTATTTATTTATTACTATGATGTCTGGCATAAACATCCGCCACTCACGTTTGTTGTTCTAGTACAACTTACTGTTCGTTCATAGATACGTGTTTACAACTGCAACGGTGCCACATCCGATGGGAGCTATTTTTAGGAGAAAGGAACTTTGGGAGGCAACTGTACACCCTTATATATGTTCATCTATTGTATTGTACATTATCAGCATATTGCTTATCTCACTTACTGGAATCTGGGAGATGATGCTATACAGTAAGACCTCACTATAACGGACTAATGGGGCTCAGGCTAGTCCGAAATATGCGATTTTCCGATAAAAGCGACATCCGGACTTACCCCTGCTAATCCGGACTTTTTCCGATATATCAGACATTAGTCCGGATTGCATCGGTAGTTTTCACCACCACTGCAGTATTGTACTGTGTTTTACCTTCAAATGGTATAATAATACTGTACTGTGCACTGAAAAACATGTCTTTTACTTGTCTTATTGTGGTGAACATAGCTGAAGTTGTCAGGCAGTCCGGACTGATTCTGGCTGTATCGGACTTTTTCCGATATATAGGAGTTTAGTCCGGTAGCTCCTCGAGTCCGATAAAAGCGAATTCCGGTCTACTGAAGTCCGTTATATTGAGGTTTTGCCGTAATTCTTTCACTACATAAACCCAATGTAAGAAGAGAAACATAAATATGAAAGCAATGCCGACCTTGCTTATCATTCACCTCTATGTCAGCACCAAAATCCAACAGCATTTTTACTACTCGTCTTTCTCCATGCTCTGCTGCTGTCTTCAAGGCAGTCCATCCTGAGGAATTAGAATGTTTCATGTATTTTCCAACCAATGTATACATAAAACAGCTGTATTCCTATATACAAGAAAGTGAGAAGAAATATACAGTGACCATAGCAGAGCTTCATACAAAAAGGAAAACGTGGTGTTTTTAATAAGTAATTTTAGCTTTAACTGCACACTTATGCATTCCTTACCAAACTAGATACCACATGGAAAATGCAGATGGCCCAACAAAATATTGGTCACTGATAGAATTGTTTCTGATGGGCAGTTCTTTCCTAAACTGAAAAATCTAGTGGTACTCTATCCACATGATAAAAAAAGACATCATCATACTGAAGTTGTTAAATTTATTTACCTTCATTATCACGGGTGTCTACATCTGCCTTCTCTCTCAGCAGTAGAGTTATCATCTTATATTGACCTTTTTTGGCTGCAATCTTGAAAGCAGTCCATCCTGTGGATTGGATATCTCAGTCATTAAAGTTTATTGAAAATGAAAACAGAGCCAAGAGTGTAATACAGACAGCAATTTATCAATATTTGCATATCACTTTTAGTAACAGGGAATGATAACTCATTCTTTAAAAAAAAAAAGTAAAACAATGAAAAGTAATGAAGGGTGGCAACAAGGCACAGAAGTTGATGTCTTTCATCATAACCATTCAACTTTGAAGATCCCGTTCTCTGTAACTGCCACAGTAATGACCTCAGAAAATGCCTCCTGTAATTACTACACTCTGCATATATACTGACCAACTAGGAGGACATCAAACACCTTTATTTCACCTTATGCTAATATAGAATCACTTATGGTACTCAAGCATCCCAGAACTCTTTAAACCATACGGTAGTTTTCTTTCCATACCACAACACACAGAAAACCTTCCATACCTTCCTGTTCTTGTCATAGAGCTTTCCAGAATTCTTACATGTTTTGCAATCCTTCTTATGTACTTTTGATGCTATCTACCTATAAGGTATACAGTATATAATCTACAGAAACCTTTACCTTTCTAGACTCCACATTTTTCTTCACTCAATAGTCTCTCTGATATTGCATATGTTATTTCAGTCACTATTTTTCCATGTACATCACCTGTAACAATCCCTAAACATATCCCATGAATGTGTTTGCATTCATTCCAATCACCTCTACTTTTGTACAGAGGTAGGCCTACAATCATGTCCTTTTTTTACTCCACTTGTAAAGATCCAACAATTCCATCAGTATGGCATATTTCCCTTTAATTATTTATTGCACTTCTTCAGCTACATATTATCATTTCAGCACATCCCTCAGAAAGAGATACTGGCTTACCATTCTCTAAAAATTGTCAAAATACAGTGCTCCCTCCTGTAACACGGTATTCAGTAACACAGATTTGTACTTACGTGGTACCCTAGAGTGTGACCAAAAAATATTTACAGGTATACCCCAGTTTAATGATCGCTAGGCGAGGTATTGTATCTCAGGGTAGATTTAACGTGAAGTATAGGGATGCGTTTTTGAGCCTTGGGTTTCCCCCCCAAACAAGTCCTAAACCCACCCAAATGAGTCCAAAAGCAAGTTTAAAGCCAATCCAAATGGCCTAACAGCTGTAAAAGAAGCTAACCTAAACCTAACACATGTAAAGAACTCACTAAAGCCAACAAATAAAATCTGAAAATCGTCAAATATACGTGTGGAAAAAAATCAAGCTTAGTAAACTGTATGCCAAAATGACAGTGTTCACTCCACCTATGGTTAAAACACATTAATCCAAGTCTAATAACAACAGTTTATAAATCAACCTTCATGCACAATTTTAGTCTAAAATATCATCAAAATTGGTTTTAAAAAAATCAAGATCCATCATAAAACCGGGGTCTGGCCATCGTTAGGCGGGGTATGGTGTTATTTCTACCCCCATCATTAAGCCGGGGTATTGCATCTAGGGGTATCATATATCAAGGTATACTTGTACCGCAATCACAAACAGATATACCATGGTGAGTTGTCGGGCATTAGAACACTCAGGTGGCCCGCCAAAAGTCAAATGCTGCATGTGATGACATCAGGTGAGCAATGCACTGTGATTGGTCGCATGACGTCACATCCATGTGTACCCCCATTGGCCGCTAGGGACATGCTACATTGTTTTTTGGTGGGTCTCCTGTCTCGTGGCCGTGTCTGAGGTAGCTACTCCCATGGTACACAGCGTTGTTACCTAAGCATTGTGCGTCACAGCCAAATGGAACACCAACAAGCAATGGCACTTCACCTACAGCCAAAAAATGGAGATAGTAAGAGAGTTGGAGAGTGGGAAGAGACAAGTTGACTTAGCAGACAAGCGGTGGCTCAATCAGTAGAGAGGTGGCCTGCGGTCCCACGGACCCAGGTTCGAATCCTCGCTGGGGCAGGGAACAGTTTAAGGATTTGAAATTCAGTAAATCAGGCTTTACTGATTACCAGAAGACCCGCCGACATGTCGTAAAAATACCCCCACTAATACCAATACACTAGTCCTGTATGAGACAGCCCTAGCATGTATTCAATATGGACGGTGGGTGTTAGTGCCGAAGTGGTGACATGGTATGTAGGAGGACTGCTGGGCCATGATAGCAGGCTGTAAAGCCTATGCCCAGAGTCAGACACATAAAAAAAAAAAAAAAAAAAAAAACTTAATGGAAGCACCATCAGGACAATTTGGAAAGACTGAGAAAAGTTAAAGGCATACATCAAGAGCAACCCCACAGTGGTAGGACAATCTGCAACAAAGATCAGGAATGCAGCACTGAAGACCACGAAGTAACTTCTGCCTCGGTTCGTTGAGAGGCAGAGATGGAGAAACATCCCTACTGACGGCACCATGCTATGTGATAAAGCCAAGCATTTCTGCAGTCAGGTAATTAGACGGCTAAACCAGGAGAACCCAATACCCTTCAAGGCCTCAGTAAGTTGATCAAATTCTTTTATTAAGAGAAATGGGTTAAGGAGTGTTAGTTAACTGGTAAGGGGGCAGTGCTGATGTTTCTGCTGCTTCTGCCATCCCTGCACGTCTTAGAGATGTCATCAGAGACTGTGGGTACACTCAGGACTAGATTTTTAATGCTGACAAGACAGGGCTTTTTTTGGGGAAAAAATGCCCACAAGGACCTACATCCAATGGTGTGAGCAGCAAGCCCGTGGTTACAAGGCATCTAAGGAAAGACTCACTCGACTTCTAACCTGTAATGCCTCTGGGAACTGAAAAATGAAACCACTTATCTCACGAGCCAAGAAACGACACTCCTACAAGAACTGTTACATGGACAGGCTCAGTGTGCACTGGATGTTCAACAAGAAGGGGTAGATGTTGGGTGCAGTTTGTCTGGAATGGTTTGACAAGTGCTTCACAAAAGAAACAGATTTCTGCATGTGGCGCAACTTAGCATTAAGATCCTGCATCTCTAGGCAGTGCGCCTGGTCACTCACCATTCATCGACGATCGCCACCCCAACATCAAGGTTGTGTTCATGCCTCCAAACACAACCTCACTCCTCCAGCACCTCGACCAAGAAATGATTGCAGTGTTGAAGGCAACCTACGCCTCGAAGACCTTCGCTATGCTCCAAGCTGCCACCAACACTGACAGAGACTTGGACGAGCTGGCAATTTCACCATGACGTGAGTCACCTACTTCTGGCATGAGCCTTGCTCACCACCACCACCCACTACTGCCACTGCCACCACAACACAGCACTCTAGGGAGGCACAGTCTGTCATCAACTTTTGAAAGTCATTTAACATAAAAAACAGAGTGGAAAACCACTGTTGAAACATGGAATGAATTGACGCAGGCTACAGTGCATCATGCCTGGCACAACATTTTGCAGGGTTTGGCAGGCCACAGGCTTAACCTGGATACAGAGCCACAGAGTGTTGATGCAGTGGTTGACACAGCAGTGGAGGCAACAAGGAAGGTTGCTGGCATGGAACAACTCGACGCTGCTGACATGCAGAAGCTTCTTGCCCCAGACCCCACCCTGGACACTGAGGAACTGGTGGAACAGCTGCAAGAAGAGAGTGAAGAACAGGGAGAGCCAGAGGAAAGGCCACTAGAAGGGATAACAAGGATGCTGAGAGAAATTGTGGAATTGTATGAGATGCTCACTTTCGACATCACCAAACAGGACACAGATAAAGACCGAGGTGAGCAAACTGCTGCATTGGTGGCCAGTGATGTGAGGCAGCACACAGAGATGTTTAGGGAGAGAGTGAATGCTCGGCAGCAGAAGATGATCACAGACTTTTTTGAGTTTGTCAGGAAACTTCACAACAAACTCTGGCAACAATTCAAGCCCAGAAGACAGTGCTGAACCAGACGAAGAGGTTATGTTCATAGTTTCCTCCATGGACTTCGGAGAGTTTGCCTTCAATGATGAAGGGAACCAGCCAACAACAACTCGACAGTGACTATAGCGAATGGGGTCTGGGGGTGCTGGGGACAGTGAGTGTAGCCAGCAGAGCCAGTCAGGTTAGTGACCTTTTTTTTTTTTTTTTTTTTTTTTTTTTAAATCTAGGAACCTACCTTATGTATTTTCAAAAACTTCCTGTGTCTGAGTACCAGAATGAATGTCAGAAGGTGTTTCTTGGAGGGTTTGGGTGGGATTTGGGGTGAAAAGGGCGACACTGAAAAATGTCTGGTCTAGGTTAGCCCTTTATAATGGAAACATGGAATTTATACCACGGAAAAGTATACTGCAGCATGTGGCCAGTCTACATTACCTGCATTAAAGGAGGGAGCACTGTACAGTACTCTTCATTTATTTTACTTTGAGAGTACCGTATTTGTAAGAGTATTTGCTACACAAGAAAATGCAAGAAAGTTATTTTTGTTTTGCTGCTGTGCTAACCAAATTTTGTATCTGAGATCCCAAGAAGATATAGTCTATCTATCTATAGGCAGATACTTCAGTCCTGTAAGGGGTGGCCACAAACAAATCGCCTCCATATTGTCCCGTCCCCTACCATTTTGCTGCCCTTCCCCCAACTCACATCCACCTCCCCCTCCCTCATGTACCTCTGCACTCCATCCCTCCATCTCATCCTCGGTCTTCCCCCCCCTCCTCCCCCTCCCCCCCTTCACCTCACTCACATACACTCTCATCAGTCCCTCACTCTCCATCCTCTTCACATGGCCAAACCACCCCTGTATATTTCTTGTAACACTTTCAATCACATCCTCATCCACACAGCAACCCTCCTTCACCTCCTTATTAGTCAAGTTGCCTTTCCATATAACTCCACATGCTCCTCTCTAATAACTCATATCCACTGCTCCTACTCTTGACTTTGGTCCAACCAGCAAGGTCCAGGCATTGCTTCTTTACGTCAGAGTTGGCGTCACAGTACTATGATGCTGTGACTTTTTTACTTCCATGCTCACTTCCCTATTTCTTATCACTGCTTTCAAAGAACTGACAATTCTTCCCTGTTCTACCCTTCCAAGCACTTCCTCCTCTAACTTCCATCTTTACTCGTCACACAACTGTACCCAAATAATTAAATGCACTCATGCTTCCATTTCTTCACAATCCAACCTCACTGTGCATTCAGTGACTTCTTTTCTTTCAAAGACCACAACTTTACTCTTCACTTTACTCTTCCCTACATTCACCTATTGATTCCATTTCTTACACACACTTCCAATGCATTCACCAAACTTTGCAGTTCCCCTTTGTCATCACTTAACAATACGGTATCATCTACAAACAACAGAAGAGGAAGTTTCCAAATGGTGCCCTCTCTCGTTAGGGCCACTTCAACTTCCACTGCCCTACCTTGTATCTCATTTTATAACTCCACCCATGTACAGATTGAAGAACAATGGAGACATGACATATCGCTATTTCAATCCAACATTCAGACAGAAAAATTCACTGAGTTCACTTTGCATATGCACAGCAGCCATGATGCCCTCATACATACTCTTTACAGCATTGAACAGCTTCCCATTTAATTTGTGTACTCTTAATATTTTCCACAGCCCATGTCCGTCACTCTGTCATTTGCTTTGTCCAGATCCATGAAGGCCACATACAACTTGTTTCCCGTCTCTAGAAACTTTTCCACTAGGAACTTAGGATGAATATCTGATTTACACAACTCCTTCCCATCCTAGTACCTCCTTGTTCTTTAACTAATCACTCTGTTATTTCCCTAGCTTTGTCAGTAAGTATCCAGCCATAAACTTTTCCTATTGCACTAAGAAGACAAATGCCCCTGTGATTACCACACACTTATGGGAATAATTATACCTGACTTCCAATCCTCAGGGACTCTACCTTCCTCCCAGCCCAACCTGCACATCTTCCATATCCGTTCTACTACTATCTCTCCCCTGCGCTTCAGCATTTCACCACACACTCCTTCAATTACTGGGGCTTTCCCCATTTTGACTTTCTTCATTACTTCCACAACAGTCCATTCACTTAATGCTGTATGTGAGTTTCTACGACACGAAATGCCTAGTGTACGACGGAGGGGAGGGGGGTGAATTAAATAATCGATAGTGTGCCTTTTGGTTTTGAAAATGCGAAATCAGGGCATCAAAGTGAGCCAAATCCAGTGTTACACCACAGAACACAACCTACCCTTGTAGAGCATGACCTGTATCACTGTCACAAGCTATGCCCATGGATAGTGAAGATCTACCGATCCGATATGTAAGCAAAATCCTGGCACCCTTTGACGAGTATAAAGATCAAGTGACAGTGAATGAAAACTGTAAAGTGTGAGCTCAAGAGGTTCTGAATGCCACTACAAACAGACTCCATTACTAATGAGACAGGACCTGGAGCGGTGGCATCTTCGCCGTGGGTCTACCCCCCAGAGGCTGTCGAAGATAAGAGGACAGCATGGGGGCCAAACCACCGCAATCCCCCCCCCGGGCCTGAGAACCTGGGAATGGCTTCGGTCGCCCAGGCAAGTACCACATCTCTCCACACATCACACACAACAACACTGTTTTTTCTACACCAAGAAATGACTCCCCGGTGGTCATTTCTCGATGACTTCTTCTCTCCGGGGACATTGAGAGCAACCCTGGACTCACCAGCAAATACATATGTCCAACATGCTCAAAACCTATCACGTCGAGCCGACAGACAAAGGGTTCAGTGTAGTGCAATTCCTGCAAGATCTGGACCCATTACACCTGCACAACACTTGCATCCAGAAAACACTACACAAACACCTGAACCTGCTCCTTATACTCCTCCCCCCCACCCAGTAAGACTCTCGCCAACCCTACTCCTATTTCCCCCACACCTCCTCAGCCTAACCCACCAATCATTCCCACACCATGCAATCCCCTAACCCTTCCTATCCCACCCCAACCTAATCCACCCCAACCCTTACCTCCATCACAACCTTCTCCTACCCCTTCCCCTCCACCTACACCACCACCTCCCCTCCATGCTGCAGCACCCAACACACATCACACACATAACATAAACATCCTCCAATTAAACATAGATGGCATAAACACAAAAAACAAGAACTCACACAATTCATCAAACAACTCAACATACACATTGCCATCTTACAAGAAACAAAACTACGCACAACACAAAAAACACCTACATTTCATAATTTCACCACCATCAGACAAGACCGGGCCAACGGTGGTGGCGGTGGACTCATCACCCTGGTACACAAATCCATCAACCTTTCAGATACCAGTGCACACACACAGTCACTTCTCCCCCCACATGACACTTCAACAGAAATACAGTCTATTAAAACATGCACTGGTAACAAATCACACACAACAATCACCAACATATACATTCCCCCCAATCATCCCCCACAGTACCACACAATTACTCTCCACAAATACACCACATCACTAACATACCCAACATCATCCTGGTTGGTGATTTCAGTGCCAAGGCGTCAGCCTGGTATGTCAACAACCCTGACACAGACAGAGGGCTGGCACTACAAACCCAGAAAGATCATTTCATATTCAGTAATCCCAATCAGCATACCCATATCCCACACCAAGACCTCTTCCTCCCATCATCCCCAGGCATTACCTTCTGCTCCCCAAACCTCATCCCCACAACATCCTAGAGAGTGGTCAGAACCCTTGGCTCTGATCACCTCCCGATCGTCATCACTACCAAAACCAGAATCGCTCCAGCTGGCCACAGACACACATACACTAATTATAAGAGAGCCAACTGGGAGGCCTTCACAGCTGAAACAGAACACCACTTTGAAACATTAAACAGTACATCCATCACAAACATCAACACTGCTGTGCACACTTTCTATACAATTACACAAAATGCAGACAAAAGACACATCCCGAGAGGCAACAGAAAAAGACACAACCCCAACTTCACACCAGAAATTCAAGGCCTCATCAGACAACAGGACACACTACGACACTCCCCAACACGCCATACACATGACACTGTACAACAAATACAAGAACTCAACATTCAGATAAACAATAAAATATCAGAACAGCAAACACTAAACTGGAATTTCGCACCTGTCACTTACAGCCAGACGAAGCACATCATCAGCAACCTAAAGTACTCATCTGCCCGTGGACCAGACAAAATAAGCAACATACACCTTAAACACCTTGGACCACAGGGCATACAAGCACTCACCAACATATCAAACTACAGCTACTCACACAACATAATACCCAGCATCTGGAAGCATGGCATTATCATCACTACCCCCCGACCCAACAAAGACCCCACGTTACCTTCCTCACACCGCCCCCATCACGCTCCTCTGCACCCCCTCCAGTCACCGAAAGAATGGTACTACAACTAGTTACACCTCGCACCCCCTTAGCCCCTTCACAACATGGTTTTAGGCCACTACACTCCACAACTCTTCTTGCAGACCTTACACAGAGAGTTTTTGATGGAATGAATTCAGCTAGGCCACCACACAGAACACTCCTTGTCACATTAGACGTTAGTAAAGCTTTTGATTCTATTTCCTGCCACAACCTCACAAACAAAATATTCAACACAAACATGCACAATAACATAAAAAAATGGCTGGCAAACTACTTAGCAGGCAGCTGTGCACATGTAACTTTTGCCAGTCAGTCTTCCAACATCAGAAACTTCACAAATGGCATCCCCCAAGGATCTGTTTTGTCCCCTATACTCTTTAACCTATATATGCATGACATACCCACACCCCATACACCACAGATACACATAGCTTCCTATGAAGACGACATAACACTTATATGTACACACCAAAATGCAAACACAGCCACACATATCCTCCAGCCTTATGTCAACACACATGAATGGTTCACTACAAACAGGCTCAAAATAGCCCCAGCCAAATCTACAGTGACCCTTCTCACAAACTGGACAGCAGAACACAGTCACATTCCACACCTCACCATAAACAACACTCCCCTACCACACACACACACACACACACATACACACACACAAAATCCTTGGTGTAACATACAATACATCAATGTCATTTAAACAACACATCACAAACATCATAAATAAATTAACACCTAGACTCAGTGCTTTGAGGTCACTTGCCCATACAACATTTGGACACAACAAAGAAACCACCACCACAATATACAACCAATATATATGTTCAGTGATGAAATATGCAAGCCCTGCTTGGGCTCCTAACATCACTAAAACACACTACAGTATAACACTCTTCAGACCATACAAAACAAGGTCCTAAAAATAATCACAGGCTGCACAGCTACTACACCTACAGACCACCTACACCAAGAAACCAAAGTCCTCAAAGTCAAGGATCATCTAGACATGAGAGGCACCCAAATTCTCGCTGCAGCCTCCACAAACCCACAACATCCACTACACTACATGGCAGCACATCCACACACACCAAGGAACATCAAAACAACACCCAGCACATGATATCATACACAAATGCTGTCACCTCTTCCTCCCTGCCTGCCTCAGGCCAGCTTCCAGAAGCATATTCTTACTCATATCACTCACCATTCCTTTCAGTCACTTAAAGACAACACACAGCTGCATGCACGGCCTCGTGATATCCATGCTTCTGAATCCTATCTCCTTCGTGAGAACAAGGTCCACCTAGCCAGGCTGAGATGTGGGCATCATCCATCCCTTTTAAGTTATCAGAAGAGGCTGGATGACTCCATCACTGATGCCTGTCCAGGATGTAACATAGCACCCGATACTATTAAGCACATCATGAAAGACTGCATTGCACACAATCACCTATGTCAACAACACAACATACACTCCTTGAGAGCTCTGTGGGAAAGCCCAGTCTCAACCATGGCCTTCCTTAGGGACTCAGGGCTGTTCGGTCAGACTGCCAAGGGAACAACTACTGCCGAGGAAGTGAAACAAAGGCATCAGACTCTGATCACCACCTTTTCTACTCCACCACAGCAAGAAGATCCAGTGCCATAAACATCAGCCAATGATGACAACGATGGTGCATCTGTTGTGTCTGCCTTGGACTTGAGGGATTCATGACTGAATATGGAATGTGTTGGTGGTGGTGATGGGATGGAATCAAGCGGTGTCAGAGGTGCTGGGGCTTGGGCACTGTAACTGCACCCTGCCTCAAAACCCCATCTCTTCAAGTGTGTGTATGTTTTTTTTTTTTTTTAATGCAAGAAAGAAGGAACCAAAGGCCATGGGCCTGCAAACTGTTTCTTCCAAGAAAAAATAAAAAACAATGCAAAAGAGAGCCAAACTCAAGATCCATTCATTTCGAGATGCCTAGACACGCTGCGTTTGAAAGATTGGAGATCATCGGAAGTAGGAAATACAGACAGAGGGAGACAGTTCCAGAGTTGACCTGTTGCATAAATGAAGGACTGGGAGTAACAGTTAACTCTTGCATTAGAGAGTTGGACAGAAAAGGGATGAGAGTTTGTTGCTAGATGGGTACTACGCACTTGTCGTAGAGGTGGAGGGATGCAAGCAGACAGTTCGGAGGAGCAGTGACCATTGAAGCAGTGATAGAAAGGAGATAAAGATGCAACAGTGCGGCGAAGAGACAGAGGTTGAAGGAAGCCTGTACGAGGAGGAGAGTTAATGAGATGAAAAGCCTTTGACTTCATCCTACTGAGAAGAGCTGCATGTGGGGAGCCTCCTTACACATGAGAGTTGTACTCTACACAGGGGCAAATAAAATCTGTGTATAAAGTCAACAACTGTGCAGGGGTAAAGAAGGTTCGGAGTCAGCTTAGCACACCTAATCTCTTGGAAGCAGATTTTACAAGAGATGTAATATGATCTTTCCAAGATAAGTCCCGAGTGAATGAAACCCCAAGCATGTTCTAGGATGATGCAGGATTGAGCTGAATATTATTAAACATTAGTGGGTACTCCTGTGGGAGATTGTGTCAGGTTGATAGGTGTAAAAACTGAGTTTTTGATGCTTTACAAACAAAAAGATTACTTTTACCCCAGTCAGAGATACAAACCAAGTCAGACATTAGGTGTGCCATAGCTTTATCCCTTGTGTGTTGAAGCAACTGTTGAAATGGAAGTTGCGAAAACCGAATGGAAAGGTGAAGGGTGGAATCATCAGCATACAAGTGGATAGGGTTAGATGTACAGCTTAGAAGGTCATTGATGATTAAAAGGAAGAGAGTTGGTGATGGTGTGCCACAGCTTTATCCCTTGTTTGTTGAAGCAACTGTTGAGATGGATGTTGTGAGAACTGAATGGAAAGGTGAAGGGTGGAATCATCAGCATACAAGTGGACAGGGTTAGATGTACAGCTTAGACGGTCGTTGATGAATAAAAGGAAGAGAGTTGGTGATAGGTCAGAGCCCTGAGGAACACCACTGTTGATAGAGCTAGGAGAAGAATGATGGCTGTCTACAACAGCGGCTATAGAATGACCAGAAAGGAAGCTATAGATGAAGGTGCAAAAAGAAGCATAGAAACTGTAAGAGGACAGTTTTGAAAATAAAAATATATGCCAGACTTGATCGAAAGCCTTTGAAATGTCAGGTGCATTGGCAAAACTTTTGCCAGTGTCTTGAAAGAAGGATGACCAAGAGTCTGAAAGGTAGGTGAGAAGATCGCCAGTAGAGCATCCCTGATGGAACCCATGCTGACGATCAGAAAGAAGGTTGTGACAGGAAAGATGCTTTTAAATTTTTCTGTTAAGAATAACTCAAAAACTTTTGAGACACAGGATGTTACAGTAGTTGGACGATAGTTAAAGGGTTGGGAATGGTTACCCTTCTTTGGGACTGGCTGAATGAGAGCAAACTTCCAGCAGGAAGGAAAGGCACAAGTTGAAAGGCAAAGGTGAAAGAGTTTACCTAGGCAGGAGGTAAGCACAGAAGCACAGTTCTTGAGGACAACAGGAGGGACTCCATCGGGCCCTTATGCCTTATTAGTATTAAGGCCAATGATATCAGAAAATGCATCAACTGAAGAAATTTTAATGTCAGCCATGAGAAAGTCAGAGGAGGGAAGTGATGGAGGAACAGCACCGGAAATGTCTAAGGTGGAATTGGAGGAGAAAGTCTGGTAAGCCTTTCCCGGATAGATTTTAAGGTAAGGGGCTATTGTGTGGGTTATACTTCCTGTGTACATGTGTTTAATGCCCCATAATACATAGGCAAAATGACAGAGTAGGAGACAAAGGGATGACTTTTGAGATGGCCACCCCACCAAAGAATTTCCCCCATAAAGTATGTTATTTGAAAAGCGGGAAATTTCTAGAGAACAAGGTCTTCTAACCCCCCAATTCTCGCGTGTTAAGCAAATGGACTGTTCTTCCATCCTACTGATCTCTTCCACCCTTCTTATCTCCCTTCTTTTCCCAGCCATTCCCCAGCCTTTTAAACTCCCATTACTTTCATTGTCTGTGTATAACAATTCCTTAAAGTGTTCTGTCCATCCACTCACTTTTTTCTCCCTTCTTCACCAGCATTCCACCATTTTTATCTTGCACTTTCCTGCTACCTTCTTTATTGCCCTGTCTGACTCTTTACCTCATTCCACAACATTTTCTTATATTCTCTCCACTTTACACACACATTCCCTCAAATTCCTTTTCCACTCTCTTTTTACTCTACTACTAATCTTTTCACCTCTCTCTTCTTCTCTACATATAACTCTCTATTCTGTTTCACCACTTCCTTCATTCCTCCACCTCTCATCCACTCACTGTATACTTTCTGCTTTTGTGCCACAGTTTGTCTCACTTCTTCATTCCACCGTATTGTTCCTTGCACTCTCTTTCATCTTCTCTTCACCCCAAACACCACTTCACATGCTGCACAGATTTCTTCTGTGAATATCTTGCACACACCTGCCACCTCCCCCATCAGCTCCAAATCGTATTTACCCAGTTGCTCCTCCAGGTCTCTCTTATACAGCACATCCTTCAACTTTGCGAACTTTAACTCTGTGAATCACCAATTTTGCGAGGTAGTTCCAAGTCATTTATTTTTTAACATTTATGAACTTTGCGAGCGATCACACACTTTGCGAGGTCGAGTGGTGGGAAAGTCGTCTTCCCGCACTACTTTGGCACGCGGAGTAGTGACGTCGTGGTTCGCTGGGCGTACTGTGCCTCCTAGTTCGGTGTTCTGCCGCCCCGCCACGTTTGTTTACACCACAGTAGTCGCACCCAAGCCTTGCCCCGCCACCAGTCCCGTACACCACGCAAGTCTTCACATCAGTGTAAATATGCATTTTTTTCTTTTTTATGTTTCTTACCTATGATGTTTTCATAATGATATTACTGTACAGTACATCAGTCCATGTTTGTTTCATTTATCATCATAAAATTAAGGGGTAGAGTCAAGAGAAAGAGTGGGAAAAAGTGCTTACCTTGGGGTGATGTCGACCTATTTACCTTTATTGCATATATTTAATTGTTTAAACTTTGCGAATTTCAGTTTTGCGAGGTTTTTTGTCGACCATATTCTCGCAAAATTGGAGGAAGCACTGTATTCTGCCTTTTTTTTTTTTTCATCCTCTTGCAACCTTTCTACCCTCTTTGTACAGACTACTTCCTCCTGCCTTTCTTTCCATTTATTTATTTATTGCATTTGCACCTTAAATAGTAAATGGGAAAACTAAAGATAATATACATAAGGGAAAAGTGAATTCTGTGTCATGTAGTAGTAAGAACAGCTGAAAAAAAGGTTATACTGTATTATTATTAAATGATGTTATGACATTATTTGTCTGAAGATGCTGGATATTCATTACTATTAATCACTTGCCATTATTTTCTTTGTGATTGACATTGGCACTTGCTCTTATCAGGAGCTCAGCAACCTTGTGATGTCCACCTAGGGCTGCAGCAGTGAGGGCAGTATCTCCTGCAAAAGTAGTTACATTGGATTAAAATAAGGTATATGTTTAATTATTTAGTGTTCAGGAAATTATTGTACCTGTAATTCACCAGTATTTCAGTAATAACATTAAGCATGCAATACAGTGGCTCCTGTTTTAGTACATTCTTAAGGTTGGTTTGAAAGCATCCTACCTTATCCTGTATTTAAAATTAGGCGTGAGACAGAGTCTGCATGATGCCAGACAAGGAGACACAACTTCATCCAAGTTATTTACTGCATGTTTGAGGACATTCTGAGAAATTTAGATTGGGCTGGCAAAGGAGTTAACATAAATGGTGAGTAACTAAACATTCTTTGATTTGCTGACAACACAGTTCTTTTCAGTGAATTATTAGAGAACATTCAGGATATGACAATTAATATGATCAGAGTTGGGGATAGTGGTAGGTGGTGGCGACCATCATCCACTCACTTGGTGTAGTGCTGCCTACTTCTTCCTTAGCCTTTGTCATTCTCTTTCTGAGCCTGCCCTCCTCTTCCTATTTCTCCCATCTTTCCTGTCACTTCTTATTGCTTTTCTTTCCTTTACAGGTGGCTTTACATTGAGTGACAAGCCAAATGGTTTCCTGTAAACCAAGAAACCATTTACAATGCTGGGTGGTAACCATATAACCAAACCATACGAGCTCCCTACTTGTCAACAAGTGGGTTGGTGGAGGGTTAGTGCCCCTCCCTGTAAAACAAATAGCTCAGAGTCAAATGGCCACCCCTTATGGGATTATGGCGTCTGGCAACAGATAGATAGATAGATAGAGTTGGGGAAAGACTAAATTGGTGCAAAGATGAATATGAAGAAAACTAAAATTACATTTCTCAGACATGTTAAGACCTCTTCAGTAAAAATGGGCAGTGAAATAATAATTGCTAAAAAAAACATAGTGTACTGTACTGCATATGAAGAGACCAATACATAGTGTACCGTATATGAAGAGACGGCAGTTTGGAAAGTTCCAGTTCATAACAGTGAAACAGTCAAGAATAGGAATGGGATGGAGTGCTTTTGGTAATAAATAATACCACTGTTGTAATTCCTTGTATGAAAGTCCGAAGTGTAACATTCCTTTTGAACAAACATAAGGAATATTCTGGGAGGAATGACAGTGATAATAGTATGTAACCTGGATAAGAAAGCAAATAAATGTAGAGGGTAGAATCACCAAAATAATAAGAAAAAGCACAAATGGATGTGAACAGGTCATTTTCTTCACAGAACAGATATTAGATGGCACAGATTTGCAGAACAGGTAATGGATGGACAGTCAAGATGATTAAGTGGCAAACCAGAAAAGAAATGAGAGGAATATGCAGACAAAGAGCAACATGGAGAGATGAAATTTTCAGATTTGCTGTGACTAGACAGAACAGGCAAGCAGTCAGTAGGTCAGAGTAGATAAAAATATGAAAGGCCATCCCACAGTAGATTATTTCAGGATGATGATGCTGGTGGTGGTGATGATGATGATGATGATGATAAACAGTGATAATAATAATGATGAGGTGCATATTTATTTATTTATTTTTATTTTTTTTAAAGAAGATGTACAGAGAGAGGAAAACTAATTAAATAGAGAAAAAAATAGACTCAAGGTGTCCTCTATTCATAAAATATCAGTAACAGCTGGACATGAACTGCTGTAGGTTGAAGTTTTGGGGAAAACTACTCTAGGAATGGACTTTCCGAAGAGAGGCAGTTTGGGGTATAAAGGAATTCTGAGGCAGAAGTTCTGCAGTGTTGCAATATGATAAAGTCATGAATGCTACCAGATGCCCATGCAGCACAAAGGAAGGTGTGGAGAGGTGGGATAATGAGCACAACCTCATCTGATTATTGTCCATGAAAGTATACATAAAATAATGCAGGTTAGGCAATATTCCTTCCTACTTGTAGGAGAGGTAGTTCATTTGTAACGGCTGGGTTATTAATTATTATTATAGTTGTGTTCTCAGTTTTGTCCAGTTGTTTTGGTGCACCCTCCCCACCTCAATTCCACAAGGGTGAGCAATATTCAAGTTGAGAACATACGTGACTTGCTCTTGAGTAGAGAAGTTACAGACTCTACAATATTCCAAGTTGAGGTGGTTTTAGCTAGTAATCTTAAACATGAGATCTCCAACTGAGGGTACTGTTAAGTGAAACACCAAAAATTTCTATACTGTTAGAGACAGGAATATTGCTTGCACTCAGGGTATTTCCTGAGTCTTATAATGAATCAAGGAATATTTGTCTACTAGTAAATTGGATATATTTGGTTCTCCTAGCATTAAATGAGGCAGTGTTAGTTTGTCCCCATTCATTGATCTTAGAGATGTCTTGATTTATGGAGATTGCTATGCTGAAATGACAGTAAAAATATCAAGCTTTGTGAATGGGTGGTTAAGTATTAAAGCACTGTGAAGTGTTGAGTCATCTACACATGAGTGAATGGGAGTATGGTTGACAGGCAAGAGATCATTAGTATGAATGGGGAACAGGGTTGGAGATGAACTGATCGTTGTGAGACACCAACATTAAATGAGCGGAAATTTGAATATACATCATCTGCCTTTACTCTTATCATTCAGTTGCTGAGATATGAGATCAGTGGATCAAAAGATGAAGGAAGTTTGGAAACAGGGAACAGTGCCATACTCTGTCAAAAGTTTTAGAACTATAAAGGGCTACTGCGTGGATTTCTCCTGTTGGTCAGCTGACTGTTGGGTTGTGTGAGTAATGAGACTGAGTATGTCAACAATGCATCTTTCATGGCAAAAACCATACTGTTTGTCACTAATTAAGTTGTTAAATTCAAGATATTTAACAATGTACTTTTTAGTGACAGTCTCAAATACTCTTCCAAGAGATGTGATAGCTATGGGCCTGTAATCTGAAGGATCAGAAGATCTTCCTTTCTTTGGAAATGGATGGATGTTGGCATCTTTTCAAGAATTAGGGAATGAAAACATAAATATGCATAGTCTGATACTTTAGCTAGAAGAGAGGCAAGTTCTGGGGAACACTCTTTCAAAACAAAGGGAGGAATTCCATCTGGAGCTAGAGCTTTGTTGGTTGATGTAGTATTGATTCTACATTTCTGGTAATGTATGTATCTTTAATGGAGCAATTTCGGGAGAGTCGGATTCTAGTACAGGAACATTTCATTGATTTCCTCTAAAGTAAAATTTCTGGCAAACATACTGGCAAGAATGTTAGCTTTTCCCTGGGGGTTGTTTACAATGTTTCCATTTGAAGATTTTAAGGGGGGCAAATGGGTGATAATTTGTTAAAGTTACCACTGAAAGAATTGAGAGTTGACCAAAATATTCTCGTCATTTGGATTGTTCAGTAGTTTGGATGCTTGGCTATGAAGAAGGTTTGCTATGGTGGGATTATTTACTGTTTTTTCATTATTTCTAGCAGTTTTAAAGTGATTAAGGGATTTCATTTTTTATTCTTTATTTTAAGTAAGAGTTCCTTGTTAGCACTGTAAATTGTTGACAGGGTATGAACAATTCCATGCCAACTAGTAGTAAGTAATTGATGTAGGACTTGGTAGAACTGATGTCAGTGGAGGAGAAAGAATGCCTGGATTATCAGCTAGATAGTTTCTAAATCCAACACAGTCTGCCCTATCAGAGTGCCATCTGGTCACCCTGACTGGTACAGAGCAGGGAGGTTTGGAGCAACTGATGAACAAGGCTTTGTTGAGATTGTGGTGAGGATCCTACTGGTGACAGTACCTTAGTCCTATACTGATCTGGGTTATTTGTCTGGAATAGATCCAGGAGATAGACATCAGGGTCAGGATTGTCTAGTGTTTTAGTTGGTTGTTTTACCAGTTGTGTGAGATTAAACGATTCTGTGTGTAGCTCACATTCTAGACCAGTATCATCAGTCCTGGAATGCAATAACTACACTACATTATGGACCTTAAAATCACCCAACATGGTAATTTCAGTAGTAAGGGTAAGGTTAAGATTGGTCAGTTTCGTCAGCTGTGTGAATATGGAGTCAAAGTCACTGGGTTCTGGTGAGACACTTGGGAAGTGATAAACTTTACAGATATATTTGGTTATACAGTATTATGGTAGTTTCGTTTGTACACCGAGTAATTAAAATTCGTAGAAGTGAAGCTGGTGATAGTGTCAACTGCCTATTCAGATTTAATGTAGCAACAAGTGTCACCCTTGTTGCAGAAGTTGGTAGGGAGATGATAACCAGGAAAACTGTATGGGAATAAGTCAGTAGAGGGAGAGATTTGGGTTTCTGTGAGGAATACGGCTAGAAGAGATATGGATTCAAGTAAGAAATAAATAGAATTCAGACTGGTAATAAGACCATGGATGTTGTTAAAATATAATGGTGAACCTGCACTTCTCCGTTGATGGTTTCAATAACCACTGCCAGCACACTCACTTGATGATGATCAAGAAAGCCCAGTGCTACTAGCTCTGCCAGTATTAGCAATCTGAGGTTCCACTGTATTTGCTCCTAAAAATATAGTGGCCATTGTTATAGGGGGGATGGAATGAAAGGTGCGATGTTTAATGTGCAGCAGCATGCCCTTATTTTATGATGAGGATGCATTTGAAAAAAATCTGTTGCATAACGCTTTTCTGTATATTGAGACATTTATAACATCAGTTCAAAGGGAATACATTTTTGGTCAAGGATCACCCAGCCAAAAGTGTCTAAAAATGAGTTTCCAGCCCAGATACTCTGGTTGTTATTTCACTTCATGTGCTGCTTACCACCAAAAATTTGTTTAAAAACAAATTTCCAGCTCACCCAAACTGCTAGTTATTTCATTTCACTGCACTTCACTTGCTGCTTGAACTCCAGCACCACATTATTGGTCCAACAGATACTAACATATCCAATACAGTACTGATGAGTGCAAATGCATCTTGGAACAAATAACTGGACTTGCATGAGAGCAATTGTATAAGCAGAAATATCAGCCATACAGTATATTGACCAGTTAGACTTTGGACAGGATCATAATCTTCGTTTAAGTAAAAATTCTTTTGTAAACTCTCAGTTATTAGTTGTAATTCAGCCACATAATGTGAAGCTCCAGATATTGCATAGTACCCCCCAGCTGGCTCAACATTCGGTATTGAGCCGGATATTGTGTTGCTACCTGTCTCGACCCTCTATCCTAAAATCTTTCCCATGAGTAAAAGATGAAAAATAAGCATAAAATACAATAAAGTAATTATACAGTATACAGTAATACAGTGCCAGTTGACAACTGATTATGAGCTGGTTGATAAACCTCAGCACCGGATACTGCATAGAACCGCCGGTTACGTCCCATTTTGGCACAGGATATTGCATAACTTCACAGGATACTTCCTTAACCCCATGACGCTGGTTCAGGCCTGAGGATGTGTTTGACAGGCGCTGGTTCACATCTGAGAACATTTTCATATTTCACAGGCCAAACGCACTGATAGTGTGGCAGGCTCTCTCGTGCACCTGCGGGTGTGGGGAGAGGCTAGCTGCGACAGAGGTGGGAGGCCAACCCTGAGCATCTGAGGAGTGTGGAGGAGAGGCAGAGTAGGATGAGGGAGAGGCGCCTGGAGGTGCAGTGTACATGTGTACTGATTGTGGTCAGCCCCCCATGCACAAGTAGAGATATACTGGACACCAACCCATTGACATTATGCAAGGAAGAAGGAACCAAAGGCCATGGGCCCACTACTGTTCCTTCCAAGAAAAAACAAAAACAATACAAAAGAGAGCCAAATTCATGATCCATTCATTTCGAGATGCCTGGACACACTGCGTTTGAAAGACTGGAAATCATAGAGATCATAGGAAGTAGGGAATACAGACAGAGGAAGACAGTTCCAAAGCTGACCAGTTGCATAAATGAAGGACTGGGAGTAACGGTTACCTCTTGCATTAGAGAGTTGGACAGAAAAGGGATGAGAGTTTGTTGCTAGACGGGTACTACGTGCCCATCATAGAGGTGGAGGGATGCAAGCAGACAGTTCAGAGGAACAGTGACCGTTGAAGTAGTGACAGAAGAGAGATAAAGATGCAACAGTACGGCGAAGAGACAAAGATTGAAGGGAATCAATAAGAGGAGGGGAGTTAATGAGACAAAAAGCCTTTGACTCCACCCTATTGAGAAGAGCTGCATGTGGGGAGCCTCCTCACACCTGAGAGTTGTACTCCATACAGGGGCGAATAAAACACGTGTACAAGGTCAACAACTGTGCAGGGGTAAAGAAAGCTCGGAGTCGGCTTAGCACACCTAATCTCTTGGAACCAGATTTCACTAGAGATGTAATATGTTCTTTCCACGATAAATCCCGAGAGAATGAAACCCCAAGCATGTTCAAGGATGATACAGGACTGAGCTGGACATTATTAAACATTATTTGGTAATCCTGAAGAAGATTTTGTCGGGTTGATAAGTGTAAGAACTGAGTCTTTGATTCATTAAAAACAACAAGATTATTTTTACCCCAATCAGAGATACAACCCAAGTCAATCATTAGTTGTGCCATAGCCTCATCCCTTGTTTGTTGAAGTAACTGCTGAGATGGATGTTGCGGAAATCAAATGGAAAGGTGAAGGGTGGAATCATCAGCATATGAGTGGATAGGGTTAGATGTATAGCTTAGAAGGTCATTGATGAATAAAAGGAAGAGAGATGGTGATAGGACAGAGCCCTGAGGAACACCACTGTTGATAGGTCTAGGAGAAGAACAATGGCCGTCTACAACAGCGGCTATAGAATGATCAGAAAGGAAGCTAGAGATGAAGGCACAGATAGAAGGATAGAAACCATAGAAGGGCACTTTGGAAATTAAAGATTTATACCAGACTCAGTCGAAAGCCTTTGATATGTCAAGTGCACTGGCAAAGCTTTCACCAAAGTCCCGAAAGGAGGATGACCAGAGTCTGAAAGGTAGGTGAGAAGATCCCCAGTGGAGCGTCCCTGATGGAACCCATAGTGACGATCAGAAAGGAGGTTGTGATAGGAAAGATGCTTTAAGATCTTTCTGTTAAGAACTGATTCGAAAACTTTTGAGACACAGGATGTTAAAGCAATTGGACGATAGTTAGAGGGTTGGGAATGGTCACCCTTCTTTGGGACTGGCTGAATGAGAGCAAACTTCCAGCAAGAAGGAAAGGTAAAAGTTGATAGACAAAGGTGAAAGAGTTTACCTAGGCAGGGTGTAAGCACAGAAGCACATTTTTTGAGGACAACAGGAGGGACTCCATCTGGCCCAAATGCCTTGTTAGTACTGAGGCCAGTGATGGCAGAAAATACATCAACTGAAGAAATTTTAATGTCAGTCATGAGGAAGTCAGAGGGGGGAAGTGATGGAGGAACAGCACCGGAATCGTCTAAGGTGAAATTGGAGGAGAAAGTCTGAGCGAAGAGATCTGCTTTATCAGTAGAAGAAATAGCTACAGAGCCATCAGAGTAGAAAAGAGGAGGGAAGGATGATGAGGTAAAGTTGTTAGAAAGGTTTTTGGCAAGGTACCAGAAGAAGCGAGAAGAATTCGAGTTGGAGAATTGAGAACATTTAGCACGGATAAAATTATTTTTAGCAAAGCGAAGAACAGACTTAGCACGATTCCAGGCAGAAATATAAAGAAGATATGATTCAGGAGTGAGTTGGCTCCAGTAACTTTTATAGGCCCTCTCCTTGTTGCGGACAGCATTAGAACAAGCATGATTAAACCAAAGCTTTCTTGCATTAGTCAGAGGATATGAGAAAGGATTGTATGCTTCCATGCCCGAGAGAATAACCTCCGTAATGCGGAAGGCACACTCAGATGGCTCCCGGCCATGGAAGCAATAATCATTCCAAGGAAAATCTAAGAAGTACTGCTAAAGGGCCTCCCAATCTGCAGCTCCGAAGTGCCACAGACGGCATTTCTTTGGAGGGTCCACAGGCCATACTGGAGCGATAGGACAGGTTAAGGTAATAAGGTTATGATCAGAGGAGCCCAATGGAAAGAAAAGATTAACAGTGTAAGCAGAAGGATTAGTTGTTAGGAAGAGGCCTTGGAGAGAGTTCCAAGGCAGTCAGGGATACAGGTAGGGTGCTGTACAAGCTGCTGTAGGTCATTATGGATAGAAAAGATGTAGGCTTGTTCACCAGGTGGATCAGAGAAAGGAGAGGAGAGCCAAAGGTGGAGTGAACATTGAAATCTCCTAGAATGGAGATTTCAGAGAAAGGAAAAATGGATAGAATGTGTTCCATCGTAGAAGTAAGATACTCAAAGAATTTTTGATAGTCAGCAGAATTAGGAGATAAGTAAACAGCACAGATATACTTAGTCAGAGAATGACAGGATAGCCAAAGCCAGACAGTAGAGAATTCAGAAGAATCAAGTTCAGGAACACGAGAGCAAGATAGATCGTTGCGTACGTATACACAACAGCCACCTTTGGTTTTGAAATGAGAACAGAGAAAGTAGGAGGATACAGAAAAGGGTTTGCTGTCAGTTGCCTCAGACAGCTGAGTCTCAGAGAGGAAGAGAAGGTGAGGTTTAGAGGAGGAGAGGTGGTGCTCAACAGAGCGAAAGTTAGAGGAAAGGCCGTGAATGTTACAGAAATGAAGAAGTGAGTCAGACAGTGGTTCCGGGCAGCTCCTAGAGTCGTCACCAGGAAAGGGGTGGATGGTGGGGTTATTAATGGTCCCCCCCCCCCCCCCCCAGGACTCCGAGGCTATGTTATTTGACGCCATTTTCTTTGAATTTTGAAAAGGGAGTGTAATGTGTAGGGTGCATGTAGTTTGGCATTGACAGTTAGAGAAACTTGTATTGGAGAGCATGCTGGCTTACTCTCTGTGTTACTGAGACACTGAAAAAGTAGAGTAAAGGGGGATGGTCAGGAACTAGTCTTGACGGCTGATGAAATGGGAGCTCCAGCTCTCCCTGTCATCAACTTTCCATCCACCTTGGGAGTACTGCCCTGCTCGACTGGTGCTATATACAGTA
>JAGKTI010004926.1:36480-47747 GCA_018397915.1 Birgus latro
CATCTGAAACCAAGCATTTCAGATCTGAGAGTTTGTGTGGTACTGCTTATACATAGTTAAGGAGTTAGGTGTACAGTTCAGTAAATAGGCTTGTAACTACCTTCATTGTTGGCTGCATCAACATCACGTACATGAGGAATCAGGATATTTACTGCCTCCTCATGTCCATTCCTGGCAGCTTTCCACAAAGCTGTTGAACCTGAAGGAAGAATATACATTAACACGTGTATTATTCACAGTTCAGCAGTCTTCAAAGCACACATCATGTTTTTTAACTGACACATAAGAAGTTAATTCCTGACAGTAAGTAAGGTACAGTATGTATTGAGATATGTGCATTGTAGGTATGGATATGGAAAATGAACAACTCTGCAGAGTTCAGACAGTTCACTACTGTAATTATTTTTATTTCATTGTATTTGAACTTTCTTTATCTTCACCATCATACTGATTTTTCATATTCTCCATACCTGCATTTTTTCATCATTACTGATAATCGGAAAGAGAATAAGCAGGAGAAAACTATATGGAAACCTTGTACTGATATATCTTAATACTAGCCACAGTGTATAATATACGGTTGTGGGTGTGCTATAAAAGCAAACAAGGAACAGGACAATAAAAAATACTTCATCAAGAAAATTCCTAGCTGGCAGTACACTATAGCCTGAAACCACATTCTTTGAGAGATGGCCTTATCAAAGAGATTTCAAAGCATTTTTATCTATACTTAGGAACTCAGCCTGTCTCCTAAAGGCTTTGACTGCATCTCTGGAAATGGCAGACTAGAAGGAAGAAGAGGAGAGAATACAGTTTCATACATACATTTTGCTATTGGGTCATTTCACAACCTAATACTTCATAAGGTGCTTTTCATAAATCTTAAAATGAATACAGCAGACCCTTGCTATGACGACTGACAAAGGGAAAGCCAGGTCCAATAAAGCTGACTGTCCGGTTTATCTGAAAGTCTCCTCCAAGGTTGGATACCAAGCACGTGTTTGAAAATTAAAGGGTACAATAGCATATTCTAGTACTAAAAATGTAAACTATACCCACTTTACACCTTCTTGGCCGATAATTTTGCCATTTTGCAGTATATTTTACATCCTTGTCATAGTACTTCTTTATGACTAGTAAAATATTACTATACTGTAGTCTGTTATTACAACTCAGCGATCACAATGAGAAGAGGGCAATTTCAGGCCAGGCTGGAGTAAGAAGGGTAGGAAACACATGTAATACACCTCACTGAACCCATCAGATGAACACTGTTTGTTATAGCCAACGAAAGTTCACCACTCAAAATGAATATCCGCTATATAGGGGTTCGTTATACTGAGGGTGTACTGTACTTAACCTGACCTAGCCTAACCTCACCTTTCAAAATGAATACCAGCCTAACCTAACCTAACATGCAATAAAGTTTGAGATAGTGATATGGTCTGGTACTGAGATGCAGTAAAAAAAAAGGCTGGTAGCAAGCTGACCAGTAGTAAAGCATCCAGGAGTAATATGTCCAGTAACAAACTATCCAGCTACCATGTGAACTAGAGTTAGAGTTAGGAAACTGATAATAATATTATGAGAGATGGATTTAATTAGAGCAAGAAAGGGTGCCAGATGACTGGAATACATTTATAATTGAGCTGTTATACAAAGTTAAGGATAATTGACGAAATATGGGAGCTACTGAGATGTTATCATATATTATTCAGTTCTGCTTGGTAAGTAAAGGTGTCTGACAGAAAATATTCACTAGAGTTAGAGACATCAGTGGGGTTAGAGAAATCAGTGATTTCTCAGCAAAGAGACTGGACTTAGGAGAGACAGAAAGTGTGTGAGTTTGGAAGTTTTACTGAAAACAATGGTTGAAAGTTACTGAAAATTAAAAGATACACAAACCTGCCAATCTGTATGAAGTTTCTGTAATCCTTATGAATTTTATATTGATCTTATGATTTAATCTTATGACTGTAGAATAGGCATATAAAACAGTATTCCAAAATAATTTTGTTTCTTGTTATTTGTTAAATACTTCACTATTAAGGGTGTATAGCTTAATCAGAGTAGCAGAAGAAAGTGTCATATTGGTGTGACTACATTAGATCTTATTGTTGCCTTGTACATGTCCACCTGCTTGTCTTAAGAACTCATTTTTAAGAAGTTTGTACATGCAGTTTTATTTGGCTTAACTACAAAGCAATAAGTGTTTTCTCTATTTACTGGAGAAACTATTTATGAGTAGATAATTAACATGCATTTAAACAAATATTTTGAGATAAACAGTTTGTATATTATAATGCTCTCTCCATGGTGTATTGTTGTTTTGAAGTTGGGGATTTATGGTGAACTTAATGATTTTTCATTACTGAAAGTTAACACGTATGGAAAGATGTATGTGGCATCCATGGATATACAGTAGAAACCTATTTTAGTCTAGATAGACCTGCAGTGTGGAAAATGTAAGTGGATAGCAGTAACTTAACCCTTTCAGTATGATGTCTTTTTTCTATATTATTCTTGCTGCCTTCTACGAAGTATAAATCAGACTGCATGAATTAAAAACAGCCACTGTTAACCCTTTTAACCCTCAGGCCTTAGGAGAGTCCAGGTCCCAAGTGCAAGTAAAATAGTTTGGTATCTGCCCAAGTGAAACATTAGCAGTCCCTCTAAATTTAAGGGCTAAACAAAACTATGACTGTTTTCTGTTCACTACAGGTACTACTACAGCATAAATGTCCACCACAGTAAGTTTTTTTTTTCTTTTTTTAATGAAAGGTTTTAATGAAAAGCGGGCTGATAATTACCCTTACCATTAAGAGCAGAAATCTCCATGTTGGCACCTTTGTCAATTAGGAGGCGCAGCACGTCACAGTCACCCACCTCGGCTGCACGCTGCACTGCTGTCCGCCCTTGTACCACAAGCATACACTTGCTATTAATGCTTACCAATAAAAATGTTTCAGTCTTGTTCAGCTGTTTACATAGAAACTACAGTAATGCCACTTTATAAGTCAGGGATGTGTTCCAAAATATTACAGCATTTTTAATTCATATACTGTAGCTCTTACTGTATAGTGGAGAAAGTACTACCATCATAATCATCATTATTATTTTTTGCTGTATGTTTTCTGTGTAACGTGGGTCAGAAAACTTCACCTGATGGCACTCCTACACCTTGCTCTGTTTTGTGCCAGCTCTTCAGCAGTATCGTTTGATCTATGTTAACCCCTAAAGTCTGCCATTCGCTCAACCCTCATTCCTCCTGAACTGCAAAAAAGTTTTTTTTTTTTTTCTATCTACTGCCAGATGCCTTAATCTCATAGGGGGTGGCCACAAACAAATTGCCACCATGTCACCTTGTCCCCCGCCATTTCATTGCCCTGCTTCCAGCTCACACCCCTCTCTCCCATATACCTCTCCACTCCATCCCTCCATCTCATCCTTGGCCTCCCCCTCCCTTTCCCCCCCTTCACCTCTTCTCGTTAGTCTCTCACTCTCCATATGGCCAAACCACCTCAGTGTGTTTCTCCTAATGCTTCCTATCACATCCACATCCACATCACAATGATCCTTCACTTCCTCATTTGTCAGTCTGTCTCTCCATGTGACTCCACATGCTTCTCTCAAATAGCTCATTTCCACAGCTCTCACTCTTGACTTCTTTCCCCCCCAACAAGGTCCAAGCTTCACTTCCTTATGTTACAATTGGTATCACAATACTATCATGTAGTAACATTTTCACTTCCATGCTCACTTCCCTGTTTCTTATCACTGCTTTCAGGGAACCAGCAACCTTTCTTTCCTGCAGATCAAACAATAGTGATGATATCAAGGGCTGGTGGCAGTACTGTGAAAGCTGAGGGAGTGTGACGATATGCAGTTTGCCACAAGGGTATGGGAAGTAACTCCATCTTGTGCAATGTTTGTGATAAGTGGGTGCATAAGAGATATAGTTGCATTAAAAATGGTGCTGATTTTCTGTGTGCAAAATGGTGCTGATTTTCTGTGTCCATTGTGTCAGAGAGATCATGTAGAGATCGTCAGATGTGACAGGACTGACCTTGCTGGAGAATCTCTTGAGTATGTGGGAGAGTTTTGTTATCTGAGGGATGTATTATGTGCTAGAGGTGGGGATGGAGCTAGTTCTGTGGCTATATTAAAGATTGGTTGGAGGAAATTTAGGAAGCTGTTGCCTCTCCTGGCACTGAGAGGGCTCTCTGCCATGCTAGGGGATCTTCCTATGTAGCATGTGTTAGGAGTGTAATTCTATATGGTAGTGGGACCTGAGCAGTAAAGGAAGAGGATATTCTTAAGCTCAGACATACAAAAATGATAATGATAAGAAGGATGTATTGTGCATCCTTGACTGTGGGAGCTGGGGGGGGGGGGGCTAGGATTGTAACTGAAGAGCTTATTGGTATTGGTGTTGTGATGAGGGAGGGGTAGATTGAGATGGTTTAAGCATGTTGAGAGGATGGAGGATGACAGTTGGGTGCAGAAGGTGAGAAGTGTGAATGTTGGGGTTGGGGTTGGGAGAAGCAGACAGAAAAAGACCTGAGATGAGGTAATAAATTATGACTTCAGGGACAAGGGACTGAACAGGGAGGCAGGCAGAGATCAAGCAGCATGAAGCGCTGCCATTACCTGACCAAAGCTGGCCAGTGCATGCAAGGATGTTGGAGCTTTTATAAACTACAGTATATAAAACAATACAGGTACCATCAAGCCTTAACACTTGGACTTTAACTCTGATGTAACAAAAATCAAAATTACAAATAACAAAACATCCAGATAAAAATTTAGTCCAGTGTTCAGTTCCCAAACCAGTGGCAAGACCTTTAGTCAGCCTCTTCCTTACTCACCTAGAAATAAAAACAGGAAACTGGGTCATAAATTAATGGTTGGGTGTCATATCCTGGGGGAATGTTTGGATGCTTTCCTTCTGTGTCACACAAAAACTCAATCTCAAGAGACAAAGGTATGCCTTACCCTAAAACAAAAGAGGCCATACATGTATAGCAACTAAAATGTAGTTGGTAGCAATGAACAATGATAAATTGATCAGCGAGATTATTACAAGCAGCTATGTGAGAATTACATAAGCTGTTAACTTACCTTTTTTATCAGCTGTATCCACATAGGCATCTGCATCAAGAAGCATTTTCACTACTATCTTGTGACCTTTCCTGGATGAGCGGCTTAGTGCTGTCTTGCCTGGTAAAGGAACAGAGGAAAATGGTAGGGCAGTGTAAAGTATAATAAAAGTGTAACCCAGACTCCTTGTGAGATTTTTCTTGTACCATATTAAAGAACATGCAGACAATATTTTCAGATCAGCTTCAGCCATAGGATGGATTTTGAAAGTAACAGAAAAATTTATAAATACTGTATTTTAGGATGAAAGAAAACATGATACGAGTGACGTCTTAATGACCGAATGGATAACAAGAAATACACTGAGATGGTATGGATATACAATACACATAGACTGCACATGGAGAGGGTGTCAGAGTCATCCTTTGAAAGAAAGAGTGAGGGTAATGTTGGAGACAGACCATGTATGGTATGAAAGAAACAGTGGAACAATGCATTGGTGAGAATGAAAGAAAAAGGAAGGGGGTATTTCTGTGTGGAAGGGAGGGAGGGAGGGAGATCAATAAATACCTTGGAGGTGATATTGTTGAGGCATTCCTGTTAAGGGGTTCCTTTAAGGAGGCAAGATATCATAAATGATGATTATGATCACAAACTTACGACTTATCTTTTGCTGAGGGAAACCACATGAAGTCAAAGAGTTGAAGTAAAATCAAAAGAGAAAGAGAAATAATTGTGACCCTCATTATATATATTATGGTTACTAGTAAAATGTTCTCAACCATCAAGTTGTTTAGCTTACCTTTATTATCTGAGATGTTAACATCTGCACCCTGACTTATTAGCATCTGGACAATGTCACAGTGGCCTGCATTTGCTGCTACCATCAGTGCTGTTTTGCCTGAAAGAAAAATGGATACATTACTTATGGGGAGTTAACAACTGTATTTACTGCTACTTGAAAAAATTCTTTCATTGCAATGTAAATCTCATTTCTCTAATCCACAGTAAAAAAATATATGCTGTATATGTACTGTGCACATCACAAAGAAAAAGCCAAAAAATCTGCAAACTGTTGTTTTTATATTTTTTAATGTTCTAATAGTAGAAAAACTCCACCTTTCTACAATCATCCACATTAGTTTTCTTTTGTACTCAACAACACCCAGTTTGGTCTTTCAGTCACACAGTATTTTTGTTGGATCCCTCTTCATTCTTGCAGTGTATCTTGGAAATATCACATTTTAGAACTTGTTAAATCCCTTTTTTTGTAACCACAACTGCTTCACAGTATATGTTCCCAATTTTACATCATTCAAACTATCAAAACACACACAGCTAAGAGCAAAATATACATAAACATGTACTGTACAAGTACTTCTCAACTAATGTAATTACTGTAATTGGTTCCTGCAGCTCTTATGAAAGTCAAATTTTTACATAAAGTCAGTACTTACTTTTGGAGTTGCATAATATCTTTAACCAGCACTCAATACCCACTCATTATTAATTATTTTTGTGTGGTAAACATAAACTCAAAGAGTGTACTTTATTTAGGCATGAAAATAAAATAGAAAACATGTATGTAGTGTGGTAGAAACTGGCAGCTAACAACTCTCACACTGTCTGCCACCTTCGCTGACACTGTCAGTGCATTGGTATGTCACCATGACAACATGCCTCTCTCCTCTTTCTTAATGATGTCCACTTTCGTTTCCATCAGTATAGTGTGTTGTTTTTTGCTGCTGCTCTCACCAGCACCACTACTCTTCTGTTTCTGAGACATGCTGAGGGTCAAAGTAACAAACAACACAACCGTGTACCTCCTGCTGCTACAATAACAGCATGTGTACTGGCAAAACAACGAGAGGTGGGAAGCACACAGACACCACCTGGTACCTGACTAACGAAGTAGGACTTGGCTTGCATTTTAAATAGGTAGAATATGTACTTTTATATTTTTATCTCTGAAACTAGTTTACACATATCCACATTATGTAACCAAAACTTATGTAAGTAGAGGAGTACCTGTACATTTCATTTTTTTTAATCATTTGAAGACATATTGTGTGGGGTGGTCATAATGCTTTGTACACCAAATAATGGATACTTGTTCTGGAGGCATACTTTGTGCTCACAGTTCTCCAATCAGTTACTGTACTGGCATGTACCATTGCACGAGGTTTACCAGAGTAAGAGCACCTTGTACCTGAAGCTCTTGTCTCCCCATTTGAAGAATGGGTGTTTGCTAGGTATTCACACCTGTAGAAAAGTCACTGTTGCTTCTGTTGCTGCTGCCAGCTGCTGTCCAATCCAGCCTTCAGAATGAAGCTACCTGTCAATTTGTGTCAGGAACCTCATATTATCCCCAGTTGGACACCAGCATCTATGCTCATTTACTTGTGTTACTGCCACCTTTAGTTACAATTCTTGAATCCTATGCAGTAGTGCTGCCTGACGGGATGGTGACCCAACACTCCTGTTCATGTCAGCACAGTGATCCTACATTGTCCATGTTGCTCTAAATACTGCCTGCAGAGTACCTCTACAGTATACTCCACCAGATTTTCATCCTTTTGCAATGTATAGTATTTCACATTACATAGTAGGAAGAAAAGGTGATACTATGGCTTTGCAGCCTTTTCACAGCACCTTTGTGATTAGCATCATATGACATTATATTAATGACTCTATGCTTCTTTTTAAGCCATGGCATCTGAGTGTCAAGTATAGATGACTGTCTGGAGATGTCCAGGTAGCATGTATACATGATTTACTGTTTCACGGCTTTAAATATTTTGTGGGTAATTACCACCACAGGTAAACATTGGCAACCCTTCTGTATGCATTTCAGTCAAACTCCAGTTACCTGCCTACCTCCATCGTGGATAGACCTTCGCAAAATGTTTTCTCTGTGTCCGGTGAAACATCGGCCAGCCTACCTCTAGCTCGTTGCCATAGTGACTGCACTCCCCTGCTCACACCACCGCACACTCACATCATACTTCTCAAAGCCTACACAGAAATAGTGTTTGTGGCTGATTGTGGTATAGTATTCTGAAAGTGTTCTTTTACTGTGGAGGGCTAGTATGAACCTTACTTGTGCAACACATACAGACATAGCCACAAAAAACACGAAAAGTTACCCCACTTCCAAAGGATCTCTCTGACTCAACACACTACCCGAACAACCTGAGCCCATCAGCTTGAAGTCAAAGGATTGTTGAGTATTATGACACTTAGTTTTTATTTATGGCTAAGAATTAGCTGAGCTATTATGGTTAAAAAATGGTGATTTTCCAGAAATCCCTGGCTGGGGGAAGGGTCGCCGGAAATAAACGCCGGAAGCCATGGGTTAAGGAATCCCCTTACTGGGGTTGGCCATGGTGCAGCTGATGTTTTATAAGGACTGAAGGCTTTGCAGCCTTTTTACAGCACCTTTGTGACTAGCATCATATAATGTTATATAAATGACCCCATGCTTCCTTTTAAGGAATCCCCTTACTGGGGTTGGCCATGGTACAGCTGATGTTTTCTATGGACTGGAAACAAAGCCATGAGCCAAAACCAGTAATTTACTTCCCAACAGTTGCTGGAATCTGTTGGGGAAAAAACTGAGATGTGCAACAAGATTTGCAACACTGTGAGAGTCTTAGCTTGGACTTCATAATAAGTATGGTCACCAAAAAGAAAGATTGCAGAGTGACTGTACTTGTGGGTGAATGTTCTCTACCTAAGAGTAATAATTGTTCTGCTAGTTACCATGCTTGTAGCCACATTTCACTCTCACTGGAATATGGGGCTAAAGAGACTAGCCCTTTATTTTAGTGTTAAGGTATTATTAAAACTCGACATGCAAATGAAAAGATGGCAATTTTAGGCCAAGTCTGAGTAAAACGAGTAGAGCAGCAGGAACACTACTTCTAATTATTGGGAATTGTACAAGACCTGTCATGTAATATCAAAATAGGAATAATGTAAGGCCAGCTATGGATAGGTGAATGTAATACATTAGTCATAGCAGCAGCTGAGTGTGATACCATCATATCAGACAGTATTATTCAGATCAAGAAAGCACCCTAGTAATGAAAAGGCAAATGAAGGCTGTATCTAACCCCTCCTGTTGGAAAGGTCTTTCCTAAGCTGAAGCAATTATCTAGAGATGGAAAGAATATGCTATAAATAATGTCCTCAGGTTGGAGTTAAGTACAGTACTGTACTGTACTGTCTGTTTGACTTCATACTTTGACTCACCATTGTTATCTCTGGTGTTGAGGTGTGTGACATGAGGAAGTAGTGCTGTCACCACTTCAGTTTGGCCATGTCTGGAGGCTGCCATCAGTATGGTCTCACCTGTTGAGATATCACACCACTTACATAGTGCATCATTCACAAACACACATTTCAAACAAATGCATTCAGAGATTATGTACATAATGTCACACAATGCACTGATTACTGTTTTAGCTTGAGCAGCATTAGGTAATATACTTGAGTCTTTCTTTGCTCTGCTCCTCCTGTTTTAGCTTGAGCAGCATTAGCTAATATACTTGAGTCTTTCTTTGCTCCTGTTTTAGCTTCAGCAGCATTAAAGCAGCATTAAGTAATACAGTATACTCTCTTCCTCCTGCTCCTGCTCCATTGTCATCATCAATGTCATCATCATAATCACCATCATTGTTGTACTCATCATTATCATCAGTTATCATCATCATCAATCATTATTGTTTCTGATACCTTGCTCCCTCCTGGGATCCACTCCATCACAATAGGGGATAGATGACAGAACTGCCTCTAGGACACTATCCTCACATACCTCTCTCACCCTCTCAGTTTAAGCTGAATACAGCATCACAAGGGACCATGCTACCCCTGAATCAATAGCCTCACTCACATGAGAGGTCATAATTTTACTTACCATTGCTGCCTATATCTGTGCAACAAAATAATACATTACCCAAGGGACCACTGTATACTATCTATCTATCTCAGTTTATAGCCAGAATCCCTAATCCCATGAGAGGTGGCCATTTGCCTTTTGAGTTAGTTGTTTTACAGGAAGGGGCACTAATCCTCCACCAACCCAATGTCGGTTGATTAAAAGCTTGACCATCCAGTGTTGTAAATGGTTTTCTGGCATACAGGAAACAGTTAGGCTTGTCACTCAATGTAAAGCCACCTGAAAAGGAAAGAACAGTAAAAAATGACAGGAAAGATGGGAGATGTAGGGAGAGAGGAGGGCAGACACAGAATGATTAAAGGTTAAGGAAGAAGTAGGCAGTGCTACATCAGGTGAGTGGATGATGGTCACCACTACCTACCATTGCCAGCAGTTTTATGTGAAATGCTTACCATCATGTTCAACAGCATTAATGTCTGCCCCAGCTTCAAGAAACAGCTTGACCATGTCTGGGTGACCCTCCTGAGCAGCAGACATCAAAGGAGTCCATCCTGGGAAAAAGAAGCGTGATGTAATAGTAATACATATTCTAATAACCTGATAATCCCTAACCCCTTTCATTTAAGTAGCTGGCCAAATGAAGTCAGATTGGAGGGTTGATTTAACTGCTGTACAACAGTAACCAAGGCGACTCATTCCAGTTGCATAACTAGGTAGGCATGGAACCATGATTAAAAATTATGCTGTTGAAGCGGCTCAGTTGCATCAGGTGAAAACAGATTGACAGCACTGATATATTTCAATCGCATAGTGCACAAAATACAAACTGCATAAGTTTCCTTGTGGGCCAACTTATGAGGTATCCTTGACATGCTGGTCCCTAACCACAGTGACATATTCATTTTATTCAGGCTACCACCCAACAGTTTTATTTGTTAAGAATAACCATTAATAGTGCAAGGGGTTAATGAGGGCTATATCTAACCCTTCAGTTTTAAATTTCTTCCCTGAACTAAGTAAAAGTATGTGATCAAAAGAACAGAATAAAAATGACCACTATATTAACAGGGTTAACTTCTGGATGCACAGTACAACTAAATATTGTACTGCCTGTCTATCTTTTATCATCATCTGGACCTCCTTTCCCACCTGCAGTAATAATGACAAGGATATAATGCATAACAGGAATATATTTTACAATGAATGCTGTATTTTAAGAGAGTTTGGCAGCACTGATACTACTATTTTTCTCTATTTATTTCAAAAC
>JAGKTI010004927.1:993-22960 GCA_018397915.1 Birgus latro
TGGAGAGCCGCCATTAGGTGACCAAGGCTGACGCATGCAAGCATGTTGGAGCCTTCAAAAACGAAAACGAAAACGAAACGAAACGAAACGAAGGAAGAAGGAACCAAAGGCCACAGGCCTGCATACTGTTCCTTCCAAGAAAAGGCAAAAACAATACAAAAGAGAGCCAAATTCAAGATTCGTTCATTTCGAGATGCCTGGACACCCTGTGTTTGAAAGACTGGAGATCATAGGAAGTAGGAAATACAGACAGAGGAAGACAGTTCCAGAAATGACAGTTGCATAAATGAAGGACTGGGAGTAACGGTTAACTCTTGGATTAGAGAGTTGGACAGAAAAGGGATGAGAGTTTGTTGCTAGACGAGTACTACGTGCCCGTCGTAGAGGTGGAGGGATGCAAGCAGACAGTTCAGAGGAACAGTGACTGTTGAAGTAGCGATAGAAGAGAGATAAAGATGCAACAGTGCAGTGAAGAGACAAAGGTTGAAGGGAATCAGTAAGAGGAGGAAAGTTAATGAGACAAAAAGCCTTTGACTCCACCCTATTGAGAAGAGCTGCATGTGGGGAGCCTCCCCACACATGAGAGTTGTACTCCATACACCGGTGAATAAAACCCGTGTACAAGGTCAATGCAGATAAAACAAAAGTGATGATATCTAGGGTTGGTGGCAGTACAATCAGAGGAGAGGGAGAGTGGCCATGTGCAGTTTGCCACATGGGTGTGGGAAGTAATTCCATCTTGTGCAGTGTTTGTGATAAGTGGGTGCACAAGAGATGTAGTGGTATTAGAGGTAGACTGCGAGATAATGCTGATTTCATGTGTGCATTGTGTCGGGGAGAGCAGGCAGAGATTGTTAGGCGTGAGAGGGTTGAACTTGCAGGTGAGTCTCTTGAGTGTGTGGAGGAGTTTTGTTATTTGGGAGACATGTTATGTGCCGGAGGTGGGGCTGGAGTTAGCTCGGTTGCTAGAGTGAGGAGTGGTTGGAAGAAGTTCAGGGAGCTGTTGCCTCTCCTGACATTGAGAGGACTCTCCTTACGTGTTAAGGGGTCCTTGTATGCAGCATGTGTTAAGAGTGTGATGCTGTATGGTAGTGAGACCTGGGCAGTAAAGGAAGAAGATATTCGCAGGTTTAAACGTACAGAAATGACAATGATTAGGTGGATGTGCAGTGCGTCCCTGCGTGCAAGGCCTGGGGGGGCTGGGTTTACGATAGAAGAGTTGAGAGGTAGGATGGGACTGGAGTGTATTGGTGTTGTGATGAGGAGAGGTAGGCTGAGGTGGTTTGGACATGTGGAGAGGATGGGGGATGATAATTGGGTGCAGAGAGTGAGAAGTGTTAATATTGGGGGAGGGGTTGGGAGGGGTAGACCAAGAAAGACATGGGACGAGGTCATTAAATGTGACTTAAGGGTTAAGGGACTGAATAGGGAGGCTGCCAGAGATCGAGCAGCGTGGAGTGCCGCCATTAGGTGACCAAGGCCGACACATGCAAGCATGTTGGAGCCTTCAAAAACGAAACGAAACGAAACGAAACGAAGGTCAACAACTGTGCAGGGGGTAAAGTAAGTTCGGAATCGGCTTAGCACACCTAATCTCTTGGAAGCAGATTTCACAAGAGATGTAATATGTTCTTTCCAAGACAAATCCTGAGAGAATGAAACCCCAAGCATGTTCAAGGATGATGCAGGACATAACTGTTCATTATTAAACATTGGAGGGTAATCCTGAGGAAGATTTTGTCGGGTTGATAAGTGTAAGAACTGAGTTTTTGATGCATTAAAAAAAACAAGATTATTTTTACCCAAATCAGAGATACGAGCCAAGTCAGACATTAGGTGTGCCATAGCCTCATCCCTTTTTTGTTGAAGTAACTGCTGAGATGGACGTTGCAGGAACCGAATGGAAAGGTGAAGGGTGGAATCATCAGCATATGAGTGGATAGGGTTAGATGTACAGCTTAGAAGGTCACTGATGAATAAAAGGAAGAGAGTTGGTGATAGGACAGAGCCCTGAGGAACACCACTGTTGATAGGTCTAGGAGAAGAACGATGGCCATCTACAACAGCGGCTATAGAGCGACCAGAAAGGAAGCTAGAGATGAAGGCACAGATAGAAGGATAGAAACCGTAGGAGGGCAGTTTGGAAATTAAAGATTTATGCCAGACTCCATCGAAAGCCTTTGAGATGTCAAGTGCAATGGCAGAGCTTTTGCCAAAGTCCCGAAAGGAGGATGACCAGGAGTCTGAAAAGTAAGTGAGAAGATAGCCAGTGGAGTGTCCCTGATGGAACCCATACTGACAATCAGAAAGAAGAGTGTGACAGGAAAGAATTTTAAAAAACAAAACATAGTTTACCATGGCAAGAGCAGGACGCATACTGAAGGAAGAAGATAAGGATTCCGAAGATTTGAAGATGAAAATTACCACTGTATTCATGCTGGCAAAGGAAGAACTTCCATTCACTAAATTTTTACCCATTATTGAACTACAAAAAAAAAATAATAATAATAATTGTGTGCCCATCACAACCACTTATGCCAACTATGTGAAAGCTGCGGAACTGGCGCACACAAATGCGCAGACAGTGAAAGATGAGGTTCATTATTGTGAAAGCTGCGGAACTGGCGCACACAAATGCGCAGACAGTGAAAGATGAGGTTCATTATTTTAAGCAATAAATAACTATGGAATTTGTATACGGTATACAAATTCCATATTTATGTTTATATACAAGCATATCTATTTTTTATTTTCATCCTGGGCTACAATAAATAACTTTCAAGCTGAGAAATTATTTGTTAATTTTCCTCTGGCTAGTAAAAATTTTTCTTGCCTGGTAAAATTTTTAAAGTACTCGCCAGTGGCTGGTAAGATAAACTGTAGACTTTCAGGCCTGTTCAATGTGTCACATGTCAATTTATTGTACATCGATGTCGATTTAACATGGATATAATGGGGATACACTGAGGTCAAGGGCAAGGTAACTAACATCCCAATAAACCTTACCCTTTTAGGACTTGTCTTCGGTCCAACCAGTAGCACCAGGCTTTCTGACAGGAGTAGCTTCCTTCAAACAAAAGGTAATAACAACTCCACTTAATACTGCACACTGCACTATTCATTGCACAATTGCACAATGTGTTTAGTGGCTGTGCAAGCATGAAACAGAATGAAAGGGAGATGATCACAGTGAATATACATCTTAGCTCAAACATCTGATTGTCGGGTTGTGCGGGAAGCATGTACACATGGGATTGTTGTACATGGGCACCATAATTATCATACAAGCAAATTTTGCAATCATTAACCGAAAACTGGGTACAGCTTATGCTTCGTCATTCTATTAATTTATTGCACACCAAACTGTCTGATATCAAGATGTGACTGTACTTCCATGAGAAGTCACATGAAAAAAAACACGACTGACAATACTATCACACCAACAAGTGATACAAATAATACAGTTACAAGGCTGCAGGGAATACTCCTTCATAGTTACCTTGAGCAACATGGGTGCCTCATCAGGGGCAAGTTCTGCGAGTCGCTGGCTGGCTCGGTGTGTCCACTTCAAGTCTGGTGTTCCTGGCACGTTGTGTAGACGGCATCGAAGAGCCTAGTGTACACACACACATACATAAACACACACACATACACACACACATACATAAACACACACATACACACAGGGCAAAGAGCATATAAATATATATTAATGTGGATTTCAGTGAGAAAAGGGGGGGGAGAGAGTGAAACATTGCATACAGTAGTAAAGAAGGGAGGGTGATAGA
Organism: Birgus latro; assembly: GCA_018397915.1. Taxonomy (NCBI): domain Eukaryota; kingdom Metazoa; phylum Arthropoda; class Malacostraca; order Decapoda; family Coenobitidae; genus Birgus; species Birgus latro. Next base: position 4,782 of record JAGKTI010004927.1, read on the forward strand.
TGTGAATACTGAGTCCCTTTCTCTTGGTCAGTCCTCAGTCCTTCTAACCTTCATTCTTTTATATTGTACAGGACTTCTACTTTTTTGCTTTGTTAAATACCAATGCTTTCAAGCAATTCAGTAAACCATTATGCCAAAGTCCCCATCAAACTCTTATTTTAAAGGTAATTCTTAAGGTTTTCTGCACCTTTCTCAAAAAAGACATATAAAGCATTTTTCATTATAAAGGTACAGCCCAGGACAAGAGTTCACCTATTATTTCACCTCTTTTATGTCTTACCTTTTGCTGGATAACATTCCACAGCAGAGAGAGGTTTGATATGCTTCTCTGCCTACTGAAAATACTTTCTGATATGATGCATCAGAGATGAAAATTACAGATATGCTTTGAGAAGCCAAAGTAGAATGTTAGACAAACTCTTGTTCTTAACTATACCTCTAAATGCTTCTCCTCAATAGTACTGTGCTCTAACTTTATACAGATACTGGTACACTGCAAGTACAAACTAATATTTTCTTCCCCCGAAATATACTTGCATTTTCCTCTAAGCATATGATGCACCTCTCTTTCACAATATGGCCTACAATGTGGTCTACAGTGATCTTAAGTTCACTCTCTTTTCAACTTATATTCACTGCCCATGATCATTTTCAGCTTCCATCTGCATGAATATTCATTAACTTATTCATATACCCCTATTAAGATATATTAGACTACATGGTATGTTGTTTTATAATTTTATCAAAAGGCTTTGAATCCAAACATCATTCACAATAATCTGACATTCTATGAAATGGGGCAGTGGCAACTGTTTATGAGAACAAACATTCTGTCTCAAATTAGGTAGCTGCACTGGACAGAATTTAAATCCATCCATCATTCAATCCTACACTGCCCCATGAGAAGCATAGGAGCCTGGGGCTAAGCAAGCTGGTCCTGACATTTAAGATGAGAGTGAACAGAATTTAAACACTTGATAAAATTCTTTCTCCCTTAAAAATTACATCACAAGGCAATTACTACTCACTGCTCCTGCATTCTCCCTTATAAATTACATCACAAGTCAAATACTACTCAATGTTCTTTCTGCAAATAATAAATCAACTAAATACAAGGATTAGCTTCATAAATTTTTTGTGCATCACCTTCAAGACATAATTAGAAGTAAAGTTTCGTTACCAACACTTGCCACAACAATATACTTTCACTGTTAGTGCAAGTCAGTCTGGGTTCAAAATCATTGGAGCACGACCGGCTAGCACTTCCTTTTACAAACAATACTGGAAAAGAAAATCAGATCCCATAAGGGATGAACTGTGATATCTACAGCTGACACACTGGAAGCTGCAGTTGGATTAACATGAATAACATACAATTTTTGCACAACAGATGGATACTTTAAACTAATACATCTACTTCTCTTAAATATGAACTAAAGTAACCTGATCTAAATCTCGCTCATAATGAAGGAAAAAACACGTCATAGACAGTAAGAAGGTGAGGTAAGGTAAGTCAGCATGGGCAGTATGTAAAAGTGGCACAAAAGGTAGGAGCAAAAAATGCTGAGTTTAACATATGAGCAGGTAAAGAAGACAGCATTAGGCTTGTTAAGTAAGGGATCTTTGGGAACTCAATGGAGGAAGGTTATATAAACGGATAGGGATTAGTAAAATGAGCTGAGTTGGTGTGAACTGGAAGGACAGGGCAGAAGCACACTCTGTAATGATGGACGCAGGCTGGCTGAGGTAGTTGAGACATGAGAAAAGAATGTACAAGAGTACCAGGTAAGTGTTGTTTACAAAGGCCTTACAGTTTTTCAAATTCTTTGTAAGAATTTTGCTGTTGTTCACACTACTTAATTCTTGGAGTCTTGTTGTTGGTGTCATGTGTGGCAGAGGTGAGTTGTGATTGAGTAACATTGTCCTATAAGGCAAGCAATCTCCAATGCAATGTTTAGGTTGTAATGTCTCCTGTTGTCTTGTGGAATGTGGTGTTTGCAGTAAGCATGATTTTGAACTTTGTTGCTGTTGTTGATCAACCCCGATCTTTCTGGTTAAGCACATCCATCAAAAATAGGCAAGCAATCATCCCTGCAGGGTCATTCCGTGCAGTGAACCGATGCTCTCCTCTGGGTAACAGCATCTTGTGACAGCCAGAGGCATTAAAAAAAAAAAAAGGAGAGGGGGGGTGGATTAGGTTCTTGGATGGATGCTGCATTTGCATCTCTCCAACCAATTAACTGAGGCACCATAGTAGGCTCCACTTTCCCCCATTTCTTGGTTATATGGTCACCTGGGTTAGAGGAAACCATTTAGCTTGTCACTCAGTACAGAGTCACATGACAGAAAGGAGAGTAATAAAAAGTGATAGGAAGGAAAGTGAGACATAAGAAGAGAGGACAGCAAACACAGAGACAAAATGCTAAAGGTGAGTAAGCAGCACTATATCAAGTATGTGGATGATGGTTGCCACCATCTACATTCATGATGAACTTTGTAAGGTGCCTATCAATGTTGACGATGGGTGTGTAGCTTAGTGTGCTGGTATGTTATTTTGTTTCTTCAGTAAATTTTATCCAGACTGCTTTCTTGTAGTCTGTGTACATGGGACATGACTGCTACTGCTCTGGTTTGAATTGTGTTCCTATGGTAATGCTGATGACAATGATAAGACCTGAAGTAAATTTGAGTTTTGTCTGCCAGGTAGAGGTAAGTGCAAGTGTTGGTAAACAAAATGTGATGTTTGGGAGGAAGAGGTGCATCTTGCCTGGTGTAGAATGATGAATTGTGAGGTGTCACTGAGAATGTACATGATGCTGTGTTGTGATGCAATGACACAAAGTTGGTGGATATACTGACTGTGCTCATATCGGGCAGAATTTTTAGTGTCAAAGTCCCCTGCAATAACAGAGTAACGTGTCTGTGTCTGAGGAGGAGCTGAGGGTTCTATTGCACTGGAACACCATGGGTGTTGTCCGAGGGAATGTAATTACTGTATGTTGATTTCTTGCTTGTAACCATATCTGACACTGAGTGAACATTTCTGATGTGGCATCATCCTGGAGAAGGGATTGTGCTGTGTGTAGAGGACTGAAGGGTGAATGTATGCAATGAGGCCTCCTCCATGGCCCCATTCTGTCGGTGAGAATGTGTAAATACGTGTAATGTGTAATTTTTGGACCTCCATGGCCCCATTCTGTCGGCGAGAATGTGTAAATACGAGTAATGTGTAATTTTTGGAGTCCATTGTGTGTGTGAGAGTTTTGCTTCTACTTGTAGGAGTGCTGTGTGTATGTCGTGGTTAAGAAGAAATTGTTCTACTCCTTTTGTTTTGCACAAGGCCACTGACATTTAACTGCAGTATGATATGTTTAAGTGAGCTGAGGGCAGTGTATGCAACCTAAGCTAGGATGGTTGTGGGCATGTGGGGTATGGGACACCCATAAAGATGGGTGCTGTACACATGGTGGTGTAAACATGACAAAATTTGAAGTTTCCTTCAAAAGAACAACAGCACCACAAAGAAAGCAAGCACACACCACTGTCCACAGATAACAAATGAAAATTTTGCCTTTTTATTTATTCTTTTTTTTTACCTATGCAATTCAAACAAAAAGAATGAGGAATTAGATGGTTTTCTGAAATTACTCAGGTTAGCAAAAGCCACACAAATAGTAATGTACATGAGTCACCAAAGTTTACCTGATCAAAAGTATTGAAGCTTGCTTTGATTCTTGTTATCACCATGCTCATCACTGCTAAAATGAGGAGGAAGCTTGTATGCAAGATCCACACACAAAAGCACATAGCATACTGCAAATTATTAACTAAGTTTATATTAAATATAGTTTTTCTATACATCCAAACTTAAGCCAACATATTTGTACAAAGGGTTCTCAGCACCATCTACCATGCATACATTTTCAAATTATATTTTATGTTTGTACAAAACTTATTGATGCTGGTGAGTATCATTAAAGAGATCCTAAATACCCAAAGACAATCAAGGAGCATCTGTGTTACACACACACACATACACACACACACACACACACACACACACACACACACACACACAAAATTGTTAACATGAACAGGAATTGCTATGGTCGTCATCATCATCATCATCATCACAAGTTTTACTCACAACTACATAAGATGAGACCACACTATTTAATGACATGAAGAATAATGACCATATACTTAAGGCTACCTATCACAAAGGTTTATCATGTTGTTACCTGGTGTGGGATTTTGCTCAGGTTCAGCTGATAGCCACTAGTTGCAAGAGGCCGTATGTTGGTCAGGGGTACGTAGTCGCAGTTGCCAAAGTCAACATAGTACATCAACACCTGTTAGTAAGGTTAATGATGGAGGGGTAAAGAGAGAGGGTTAATTTGGAGAGAGGCATGAATGCAAAGTGAAAAAAAAATGGCAATGGCTTCATCAGTGTCCATGAATGAATGCTTGGATGATATTAGGATATTACTGTACCAGTAACTCGTTCACTTCTAAGGTCCCATTTATGCGTCTTGTCATTGCTAACATCATACCCTTATACACAACAGAGGGAAAATAACTTAATGATCAATGAATACTCTTCTATAATAACATATGAGAAAATAAACAATACTCAAGCTTTCTTATGCCTTCTCTTACGGAGAATGCTGTACAGTGATCCCTTGGATATTGGGCATAACTGGTACCGTACCACGCCTAGTTTGTCATGGCGAACTTCACAATAACGAAAGTACAAAACCTATGGGATTTATCCTAACTGGTACAGGAAAACCTCAGTTTAACGATGCAACTGGTTAAGTAAAAACCCATCGCTAGGTGGGGTATTGTAAATCGGGGCAGATGTAACATGTAAAGGATAGGATGTATTTTTGAGCCTTGGGTTTCCCCCCAACCAAGTCTTAAACCCCAAAACAAGTTTATAGGCAATCTAATGGGCCTAACAGCTGTAAAAGACGCTAACCTAAGCCTGAAACCAGTGTGCGTATCGCTTGTTCCCAGTTGAGGTCACTGGAGAATGTGATCTCAGACTAGTATTCAAACTCAGTAGAGGAGCAGCAGCACTGTATACAATCCCACTATCAGACGGTCTGGGGGCAATTAAATAAACATCTGTTATGCAAAATAACAATGTATGATCAACACAGAATTGTCTAAGATGCAAATTGTTGTGACTGAGAATCACTGATATTTTGACGGGGAATTCTCTTGACGAGGAATGTGATCGATGATGCGATCAGGATAGGCTTTTCAACAGCCCCTCTTTATGTCGTTATAGTTACTGTCCTAGTTGCTGAGCTTTTTTATTTTCTTCTCACTTATTTTCCAACATTTTAGAAATTCCTTCGTATTTTCAAAGCGTTTTCCCTTGAACAGCCCGAATGTATACACATGATTTGTCAGTTTCACAGTTTTCATCAATGCAGGAAATATTTACTCTTTAAGGCTTTCCTAATTATTAATATTTATTTAAAATTACCATTATGTATTCCATGCTACGTTAGATGTTCAATGGTCAAACATGAAATATTGTGACGGAGAATCATTGATGTTTTGACAGGGAATTCTCTTGACGGGGAATGCGATCGATGATGCGATCGGGATAAAATTCTCAACGGGCCCTCACTATGTCATTTTAGTTAGTCCTGGTTGCTGAGCTCCTTTATTTTCTTCTCTTTTATTTTCCAACATTTATTTAGAAATTTCTTTGCATTTACAAAGTGTTTTCCTTTAAACAGCCCGAACATAAACACATGATTTATCAATGTCACAGTTTTCGTCAATGCATGAAATATTCACTCTTTAAGGCTTTCGTAATTATTAATATTTACAGGAATTTACAATTATTATTTTGGTAGGTGGGGGCACTCACCATCCACTCACTCGATGTAGTGCTGCTCTCGGGTGTCTGCCCTTTCCTCTCCTCCATCCTCCTTTCCCTCAATCCTCTTCTGTCTTTTTTTCCTTCATTCTTTCCTCGTCCTTCTACCTACGGGTGACTTTACACTCCCTCTTCTGTCTTTCTTTCCTTCATTCTTTCCTCATCCTTCTGCCTGTGGGTGACTCTACACTGAGTGAAAAGCCAAATGGTTTCCTGTACACCAGGAAACCATTTATTATGCTGGGTGGTAACCATATAACCAAATTTTGGCGCCTAGTGGTTTACTGGGTAATTACGGCACTCCAATCAGATTGAGCCTGTGAAGGTTTATATCAAGGGGGTGGTTGGGGTTTATTGCTCACGTAATGCCATTCAGGGATGAGTGAGGCTGGTCACTCTCATCTTAAATGTCGGGACCAACTTGCCTAACCCAGGGCTCCCACGCTTCTCTGTGGGGCGACATAGGATTGGATAATGGATGGATGGATATATATATATACACTGTATCTATATCTATAACTACCTATCTATATATATATATAGGATGTCCCCAACTAACAAAAACAATTGGTTCTTAAAGGTCTTTCGTAGGTTGCTTTTTCCATAAGTCCATCTATCATTCTTATGCACGCTCTCTCTCTCTCTCTCCAATCCAACCCTAACCCCATAACTACTAATGACACAAAGTTCTTTCCCTCTATCCCAACTCCTTTATACAGTACTCCATACCTACTTCCGTCCTATCCTCTCTCTCTCTCTCCAACCCAACCCTAATCCCATAATTACTAAGGACATAAACTTCTTTCTCTCTACCCCATCACCTTTCTAAACCATACCTGCTTCTGTACTATCCTCTCTCTCTCTCTCTCTCTCCCATATTAAAGCCCATTATTGTCTCCACTCCTCCACATATCCACTACCCTTCCCTGAACTTCAAATACCACCTCACCTTCTTGTCAGTGTCTTCACCTGACCTCATCCTTCCTTGCTATGCCTGACCCACCACACACACACATACATAAACACACACAATGTTTGTCGTATCTGCGGATTTTTTGTAAGTCAATCCTTCATAAGTAGGGGTCTGACTGTGTGTGTGTGTAAGTACATATATATGTACTGTATGTATGTGTATGTATATACAGTATATATATACATATATATACACTCACTCAATGTTGGGATTCCTCATGATCTCAACACTGGGTGACAACCCAAATAAGTTCCTGTACCCAGGGAACCATTTACTACGCTGGGTGGTAACCATATAACTGTGGTTTTTGGCCGGGTTAAGTGTCCCCAAGATTCCCCCATCTAAAATCACTTAATCACGGCAAATGTTTCGGAGAGCCTCGGGGAACCCAATACTTGCCCAGAGCCCCAACTAAATGGGCAGATTTACACAGCCATGTAGAATGTGAGAAGTGTGAACGAGGAAAGCAAGAGAGTGGATGTGGTGAATGTGTTCAAGAGTGCGAGATATGCTGTGATGGCATAGTGTGAAACAAAGATGAAAGGGTGTGAAGTGAAGGAGTGGGAGGGTGTAAAGTGTGTGAGGTCAGGCATGAATGGGCGAGGAAGATTCAAAGAAGGAGTTGTTTTGTTGATGAATGAGGTGTCACAGAGTGGAATGAGGGCTTACAAATATGTCAGCTTGAGATGAATGTATGTCGAGTTCAAGTCTGAGATGGTGAAAGTGGCTGTGATTGTAGTGTATGCACTGTGTGATGACAGGAGTGGGAGAGAGAAAGACAGGTTTTGGGATGAGCTGGACGAAGCAGTGGGAGAAATGCCCATCAGCTATAAAGTGATTGTAATGGGTGATATGAATGGAAGAGTAGGCATTGGTCCTCAGGATAAAATTATGGGTTGTAATGGAGTACCAGGAGAAAATATCCAGAAATGACTGAAGGATATGTGTCAGGAAAGGAGGTTGTGCATTTGTAACTTGTATTTCAAACACAAAGATGCACATACAGTGGGTAAAAATAATCTTGTTATTTATAATGCATCAAAAACTCAGTTCTTACACTTATCAACCCGACAAAATCTTCCTCAGGATTACCCTCCAGTGTTTAATAATGAACAGTTATGTCCTGCATCATCCTTGAACATGCTTGGGGTTTCATTCTCTAGGGAATTGTCTTGGAAAGAACATATTACATCTCTTGTGAAATCTACTTCCAAGAGATTAGGTGTGCTAAGCCGATTCTGAACTTTCTTTACCCCTGCACAGTTGTTGACCTTGTACACGGGTTTTATTCGCCGGTGTATGGAGTACAACTCTCATGTGTGGGGAGGCTCTCCACATGCAGCTCTTCTCAATAGGGTGGAGTCAAAGGCTTTTTGTCTCATTAACTTTCCTCCTCTTACTGATTCCCTTCAACCTTTGTCTCTTCGCCGCACTGTTGCTTCTTTATCTCTCTTCTATCGCTACTTCAATGGTCACTGTTCCTCTGAACTGTCTGCTTGCATCCCTCCACCTCTACGACGGGCACGTAGTACCCGTCTAGCAACAAACTCTCATCCCTTTTCTGTCCAACTCTCTAATGCAAGAGTTAACCGTTACTCCCAGTCCTTCATTTATGCAACTGGTCAACTCTGGAACTGTCTCCCTCTGTCTGTATTCCCTACTTCCTATGATCTCCAATCTTTCAAACGCAGTGTGTCCCGGCATCTCGAAATGAATGGATCTTGAATTTGGCTCTCTTTGGTATTGTTTTTACTTTTTCTTGGAAGGAACAGTATGCAGGCCCTGGCCTTTGGTTCTTTCTTCCGTGCATAAAAAAAAAAAAATAAATAAATAAACATGGCATACAGGGAACGGAGATCGTGTTGAAAGGAGTCTGATTAAGTGCTCACAGAGAAGTCGATGCTGGGAATGGTTGCCGATACGAGGGCCATGAGAGGACGATTGTGGAGGTATGTCACATCATATGATTGTGGAAGGCAATATCAAGCTCAGAGGAGTGATGTGGACCAGGAGAGAGAGGAGCAATCAGGGAGAAAGACTGAAAGTTGAGAAGCTGAGGATCAAAGAAATGGCAGATGAATACAGGACCAAAGTAGAGAAGGAATTAGAATCAGAGAATTAGAATGAAATGGATCTGGACAGCCTGTGGAATGCATATGGGGATTGCTTAGGAATGCTAAAGAGGTGTGGGGTGTGGCAAGAGAAACAGCAAAGAACACAGGTATGGCATGGTGAGATGAAGAGGTTAAGAGAGAAGTGAAAGAAGAGAGGAAGAGCTGCCAGAGTGGTTACAGGACAGGGGTTCAATTGAAATAAGAACTGAATATACTGAGTGCAAGAAGCATGTAAAGAGACTAAAGAAGAAGAAAAAGGAGGTAAATGATGATCTAGGAAGAAAAATGAATGCAAACTACTATGAAAATAGGAAGTTATTCTGGAAAGAGGTGCAGAAATGTAGAAGTGACAGTGGAAAGAAATGTGATGGTGTGAAGTATGTAGGTGGTAGATTATTAACCCTTGGGGATGAAGTAAGGACCATATGGAAAGAATATTTTGATAGCCTGATGAACAGGAATAGAGAGAGCAGAGCCACTGCAAATGTAATTGGTCTGGGGTGTGTGCAGAGATGGAATGCAGTGATACGAAATGTGACACTCACATAGGTGAGGAGCGCTGTGAAGCAGCTGAAAAATGGGAAAGCAGCTAGGGTTGATGCAGAGATGATTAAGTGTAGTGGAGAAAGTGGAATGAAGTGCTTGTTGGAGATATGTAAGAAGGCATGGATGAGTGAAACTGTGCCAGCAGAGTGGAAAAAGGCTGTGATTGTATCCAGGTACAAAAATAAAGGTGAGCGAAGTGAGTGCAAGAATTATCATGGGATAAGTTTACTGAGTGTCGTGGGGAAGGTATATGGCAGAATTATTATAGAGAAAGAAAGAAAGATATCAGAAGTCCTAATGAGTGATGAACAGGGTGGCTTTAGGAGTGGCAGAGGATGTGTGGAACAAATATTTGCAGTAAGACAGATAGTGAAGAAGGATTATGAGAAGGGCTATGAGGTACTTATGGCATTCATGGATGTGGAAAAGGCATATGACAAAGCAGACAGAGAAGGACTGTGGAAGGTTTTGCTCATGTACAATGTAGATGGTAAGCTGCTAGGTGCTGTCAAGAGTTTTCATGATGGTAGTGAAGCATGTGTAAGGGTGAATAGACATCTAAGTGAATGGTTCACGATCGGTGTGGGCGTGCGACAAGGTTGTGTAATGTCCCCACGGTTGTTCAATATATACATGGATGGGGCGATGAGAGGAGTAAAAACACGAGTAATGGAGAGGGGAATGACGAAGGAACATCTCAAATTTGTTGTATGCTGATGCTGCAGTACTGCTTGCAAATACCAGACAAGAATTTGGTAGACTAGTGCAGAGTTTTGCTGATGTCTGTGAGCATCATGCCATGAGAGTAAATGTAGAAAAGAGTAAAGTGATGATTACTGAGAGAGAAGGTGACTCACAGTGTGATGTTACAGTGAATGGGGAGAGACTGTAATTGTTGAGAGAGTTCAAATACCTGGGTACAGTGATAGTAAAGAGAGGAAAATGTGCAAAAGACATGGAAAGTGGAGTGATACAAGAAAGGAAAGTAGCTGGTGCAATGAAGGCTTTGATAAGAAACAGAGGTTTAAGTGTTGCAGCTGCACAAAGCTTACATGAGGGAGTGTTAATTCCAACTTTAATATATGGATGTGAAACTATGGTGTGGCATGAAAATGAAAAGTAATGGGTGAAAGCAGTGGAGATGGGACTGCTGAGGAATGTATGTCGAGTGGATAGGATACGAAATAATGTGATTCATGAAAGATGTGGAGTGAGGACGTCTGTGGACACCAGAATTGAAGGGAATGTACGGGGATGGTATGGTCATGTGGAGAAAATAGATAACAATAGAGTGATGAAAAAGGTATATGTGAGCAAATCTGAAGGAGGGGAGAGGAAAGGTAGGCCAAGGAGAAGGTAGAGGGATATGGTGGATGAGTGTAGGAGGATGAGAGGTTTGGAAGTCGGTGAGGCTAGGAAACTGACAAGAGATCAAGCTGGCTGGATGAATATTGTGAGGAGAAGCAAATGATCAGAGATCTGTCACCCCGTTTTAATGTGACAGCATTTGGACTGACTCTACCAAATACGTTTATGTGAAGCTAGGGAACGTGGTGAATGTTTTTGGCGTAATAGATAGAGCAAGGATTCCGGGGGTTTGAATGATGAGTGAAATGAAGCGTGGCCCACTGAATTGGGAAATTTTGGCTGTCTGGACATTGCTGTCCCTCACCCTGCCCTAGGGTAGGAAAGGAGGTCTGGATGATGATGATGATGTATTTAATTTCCCCCTGAACTATATACAGAGTAGCTATGTTAGCTCTAAGCCTCTTTTTTTTTTTTTTTTTCTTCTTCTTCATTAAAGAAAAAAATCACAAGGTTATGACTGGAAAAGCACTGGCCAGTGTTTTCGTATCTCAAGGGTCTCTGCCCTGAAATACAAGAGACTGGGGCATTATTATCAGTATATGTAGCATCTATCTATCTATCTATTGCCAGACGCCTCAATCCCGAACGGGGTGGCCACAAACAAATCGCCTCCATGTCACTCTGTCCCCTGCCATTTCACTACCACGCTCCCAACTCACACCCCCCTCTCTCATATACCTCTCCACTCCATCCCTCCATTTCATCCTCGGCCTCCCCCTCCCTCTCGCCCCCTCCACCTCACTCACATACACTCTCCTCGTCAATCTTTCACTCACCATCCTCTCCACATGCCCAAACCACCTTAACGTGTTTCTCCTAACGCTTCCCATCACCTCCTCAACCACACCACAACGCTCCTTCACTTCCTCATTTGTTAGTCTGTCTCTCCATGTGACTCCACATGCTCCTCTCAAATAACTCATTTCCACTGCTCTCACTCTTGACTTCTGTCCTTCCAACAGGGTCCAAACTTCACTTCCATATGTCAGAGTTGGTATCACAATACTGTCATGTAACAACTTTTTCACTTCCATGCTCACCTCCCTGTTTCTTATCACTGCTTTCAACGAACCAGCAATCTTCCTTCCCTGCTGTACTCTTTCGAGCACTTCACCCTCCAGACTACCATCCTTACTCATCACACTGCCCAAGTACTTAAATTCACCCACATTCTCCATTTCCTTCCCATCCAATCTCACTGTACATTCACTGGCTTCACTTCTCTCGAAGACCATCACTTTACTCTTCCCCACATTCACCTTTAGATTCCGTTTCTTACACACTCTCCCAAACTCATCTACCAAGCCTTGCAGCTCCCCTTCGTCTTCACTCAACAACACAGTATCATCTGCAAACAACCGTACAGGGAGTTTCCAAGCATACTTCACCTAAAAGACTCCTGTGTATGATGGATGTCTGAATACTGTTAGTGAACAAGACAATCAACACTGAAGGACATTCCACAAATGCAAGATTATTGGCATGCAATAGCCTGCAAGGCAAGTATTTAGTTCCCATATCATCATAATCAATCGCTTTTATACACTATAGATCGATATACAACACAAAGGAATAATCACTGAACCACTACTGCACTGACGGCATTAACCCCTTCGGTATGGTGACATCTTTTATGCATTATGCTTGCTACCTACATCTATTTATTTAATTCTGAAAAGACTATCTCTGACTCCCCAAGTATGAAAAGTCACTCCAAAAAATGAATAAATTTGTCAGGTAGTAGCTCAATCAAAAGGAAATTACATCATAAGAGTTAAGATATTACATTACAACATGGCACTGAAGGGGTTAAGAATTAACAACCAGTCTTTCCCAATAGCTTAATATTATCCACAATCAGGGTACAGCAAAACTAAGCTACCTTTAGAACTAAAACTTGCTATACAGTAATAACATTACCAGTAGAGAAGCCGAGAAGCTGGACATGCGAGCCTAAAGCACAGTACAGAAAGTCCTCACTATACACTGCTTTTTTTAATATGGTTGTTCCTTCTATTAACACCTAAAATCTAGCTAATTTTTTTCTTGCTAATTGTAGGCATTTTTCTTCATATCAAAGGAAACCGAGTACAATAGGAGTTAATGTTGGTTATATCTAACCTCATCAGTTTGGAAAGACTCTTCTATTCTAAACTACAAGTAAATCATATGAAGATGGTGAGAATACACTGGTAAAGATGTCATTGGATTTATATAATGATGTTCACAGTACATAAGACCAACTAATTAAAGTCCCACTGCAACATATTAAGCTTATTTGCAAGCTTCCTTCAATTTACAGTGCCATGACTCATAGTGAGGACTGTGTGTATCAGTACTTTATTATACCATAAGCCCTTTGGAATAGTGATGACTACCAGATAGACAAGCTGGTTTCATCTCACAGGTTTCTCATAATACTGTAACATCTTTACTCTGGTGAAGGAATAATTTCTTACCTATTCTTAAATACAGTACTTAAAATACAATTAGAAAACCAGTATCTCTAGCTGAGGAAAATCTGATACCATCACTAGTCATGGGTTCTGTTAAAATCATTCCAACACAAATTTTATACATTAAACACACATGCTATGCCTGAATATACAATAAACCAGTACTGTATATAAGATATGTTTCCAAACTTCACAATAATAAAATATTCAAAATACCCCATCATCTATAATCATTTCCACATTCCAAATGATCCTCATCCTAAAAATCTGTCCCATTCTAGAAAAACTGACTATGTCCAGCATTTTACACACACACACACACACACACACACACACACACACACACACACACACACACATACACAAAATTACTTAGTAGCTTCATCCTATTTCATGACCAAGCCTCTGAAGCTAAATATAATATAGTAATTTAATTATCAATATATTTCAATTTCATCTAACATGATACTAACCTTGCCATTTTCTGGAGCTCCTTTAGGTGCAGCCCTATACCATTCACCATCATGAGAGAACTGGGCTAAGTAGAGTCGTGTTATATCAATCTCCTGACCCTCACCCAGCATTGCCTCTGTGTGATCTAGCAAGGAAATGGAATTTTACAGTAACATCATTACAAACAAAAAGACAAGAATTCCTTTAAAAAGTATTTATAATATGGATTAACTGAATTTATAATATGAATGTATGTGGATTAACTGAAACCACATGGAAGGGTGAGAGTGTGAGAGAATGGGAGTATGGATGGGGAATATGCATGGGAGTAGGTGAGAATGAGAGGGCAAAAGAAAGAAGGAGTGTGTATTGTTGTGAGTAAAAATGGAAGGAGAATGTAAGACAGTAAGGATCATTTGGCTCAAGGATTGTGTGGGTAAGACTGAAAGCTGGACTACAAATGTGGGCAATTGCGTGCGTGTGTGTGTTAACACAAGATCGTGCAAGCAGAGTGAGAGAAAAGTTCTGGACAAACGTGGAAGCGTGCATGGAAAACTTTGAAAGGAATGAGAGAGTGTTTTTACTTGCAACATGAATGGTAAAGTTGGGAATATGAGAGAGTGTTTTTACTTGCAACATGAATGGTAAAGTTGGGAATGTGAAGGAGGATGGAGCAGCTGTTGAGTGGGGCATGTCTGCTGAGACATATGAGAATGGCAGTGCTTTAGTGGACATTTGTGCTGGGAGGGGGTTGGTAATAGCCAATACCTTCTTCAGGCACAAAATGATCCATAGGTACATATGGTGAGTGATAAGAAGGGTGGGTGTTGAAATGAATGAACAGATGGCAATGACTCACTATGTGTGTGTGGATGAAAGGATAATAAGGTGTGTAATGGATGCAAGAGCATATAGAGGTTGGGGGAGTGGACTTTCTGACCACCACTTGGTGGTGGTGAGAATTGAGGTCCAAATGAAATGGAAAAATAGAAGAAAGGAAGGACAGAAGGAAGAAGCATATGCAAGGAGAGTGGAAAGGTTACAAGAGGATGAAAAAAAGGCAGAATATAAGAGAGAAGTGGAGGAGCGATTGAGCAAATATGGATTGGAGCAGATGGGGGATGTGGAAGGTGTGTGCAAGAAATTTGTGCAGCATGTGAGGTGGTGTGTGGGGTGAAGAGAAGATGAAAAGGGGTGCACGGAACAGCATGGTGGAATGAAGAGGTGAGACAGGCTGTGGCACTAAAGATGAAAGCATATAGCGAGTGGATTAGAAACAGGGGCTTGCAAGAAGCTGAGAGACAGAAGAGAGAGTTATAAGTAGAGGAAAAGAGAGGTGAAAAGATTAGTAAGAGAGAGTAAGACAGTGGATGAGGAATTTGGAAGAAATTTGAGTGTAAAATGGAGGGAATGTAAGAAAATGTTCTGGAAAAAGGTAAAGAGAGTTAGACAGGGTGGCAAAGAAGTTAGTCAGGGAGTGAAAGATAAAAATGGTAGATTACTAGTGGAGAAGGGAGAAAAAGTGAGCAGATGGAGAGAACACTTTAAGGAATTGTTGAACACAGAGAATGAAAATGATGCAAGTATAAGTGGCTGGGGAATGGCTGGGAGAAGGAGGGATGTGTGAAGAGAGGAAGAAATCACCAGGATGGAAGTTGTGGAAGCAATGAAGAAAGTCAAAATGAGGAAATCCCCAGGAATTGATGAAGTGTGCAGTGAAATGCTGAAGCATGGGGTAGAGACAGTAGTAAATTGGATGTGGAAGATGTGCAGATTGGCCTGGGAGGAAGGCAGAGTCCCAGAGGATTGGAAGTCAGGTATAATTATTCCCCTGCACAAAGGAAAAGGGGAAAAAGAAGTGTGTGGTAATCATAGGGGCATCTGTCTTCTCAGTGTAATAGGAAAAGTATATGGTGGGATACTTATTGACAATAACAGAGGAATTAGTTGGAGAAGAACAGGGAGATTTTAGGAGGGGAAGAGATTGTGTAGATTGGATATTCATCCATAGATCTTTGTGGAAAAGTTTCTGGAGAAGGGAAAGAAATTGTATGAAGCCTCATGGATCTGGAGAAAGCATATGACAGTGTGGATAGACAAGGATTGTGGAAAGTATTAAGAATATATGGAGTAGATGGGAAGTTGTTGAAAGCTGCAAAGATTATGTATGTTGGTGCTAAGGTGGCGTGCATGTGGAGAGTGAACTGGGTGAATTTTTCTACTTGAAGGTTGGATTGAAACAGGGATGTGTCACGTCACCATGGTTGTTCAGTCTGTACATGGATGGGGTTATAAAAGCCATACAAGGTACAGCAATGGATGTTGGAGAGTCCCTAATGAGAGAGGGCAGTGTGTGTGGAAACTCCCTGTACTGCTGTTTGCAGATAATACTGTGCTGTTAAGTGAAGACAAAGGACAGCTGCAAGGCTTGGTGGATGAGTTTGGGAGAGTGTGTAAGAAACGGAATCTAAAGGTGAATGTAGAGAAGAGTAAAGTTATGGTCTTCAAAAGAAGTGAAGTCAGTGAATGTACAGTGATGTTGGATGAGGAGGAAATGGAAAATGTGAGTGTGTTTAAGTACTGGGTAGTGTGATGAGTAAGGATGGAAGTTTAGAGGGTAAAGTGCTTGAAAGGTACAACAAGGAAGAAAGGTTGCTGGTTCCTTGAAAGCAGTGATAAGAAACAGATAAGTCAGCATGGAAGTGAAAAGGTTACTACATGACAGTACTGTGATACCAACTCTAACGTATGGAAGTGAAGCTTGGACCATGTTGGAGGGACGGATGTCAAGAGTGAAAGCTGTGGAAATTAGTTATTTGAGAGGAGCCTGTGGAGTCACATGGAGAGACAGACTGACAAATGAGGATGTGAAGAAGCATTGTGGTGTGGAGGTGGATGTGACAGGAAGCGTCAGGAAACACACTGAGGTGGTTTGGTCGTGTGGAGAGCTGGAGAGTGAGAGATTGATGAGAAGAGTGTATGTGAGTGGGGTGGAGAGGGAGGTGGGGATGGGCTGGTTTGGGGGTGGGAGGATATGCATGATAACTGGATGTGCGTTGGAGGAGATGGTCAAATTGAATGATGCTCACAAATGTACAGCCATTCTATCAATTCTCTTGGTATTATATATGGCAGTTAATGATGCAGGTGTCATTTGAGGCTTGTAATTAGCTGGGGTTTATTAAGACATTTGACAAATGAGCTGTGAGTGAGGGTGGGCAGCGAGAAGCCATGAAATACGTACACAGATACCATTAACCCCTTCATTACCGCGCCTCCCACCCCCAGCCGCCCCGCTCTCCCTCCGTCAAACCGAATTCCCGGAAGTTCATGCGTGTGCGTGGAGGGTGATCGTTTATCATAAGTGTGCTGTTTTTCATTTTATGTTACTTTTATATTCTCAAGTACATGTTGACCACGAGGTACACTGTGCATGATTTGAAATACATTTCCTATAGTAGTATACGTGTAGGGATATATATACTTTACTAAACTTTCATTGTTCCTATAAATATAGACTTTACAGACATAAAAAGGTATATACAGTACTCATATGTTGCTCCTCGTGGCGTTGATACACTGCAGGATGTACGTTGGGAAAGTCCAGGTGAAGTGTAGGTAGTGGAGGTGGCCTTTGATCTGCAAACGGATCCGACAAGAGGGTGAAGGCAGGTCCTCAGGGACTCTGCAACAATGGCAAGCAATTATCTATCTCGCTTTCATCACTCGTACTCTCGCTGTCACTGTTGTTTTCTGGTAGATAATCATCGTCTGACTCACTCACTGATGTCTGATTGAGTTTCATTGTCGTCAGACTCATCTAACTCACTAGCAAGCTTTGTATCAAATTCGTCATCAGTATCAGATGACGCCATGATCACGCAAAAACAGCCAAAAAAAAAAAACGCACAGTCACAGCATGCAGCTTGGGGGACACTGAGGGGTTGCGGGTGAGAACTGGCTGCTGGTTGGTTGTGGGGCCTAGGAGGGTGGTTGTCATGGTAACCACGTGCTGATATGCCTAGTGCAACTATTTTTTTCTGTTTATATCATACCATATAGGTCTATATATATGCCCAAAACATTTGAAATAATAAATCATATCCAAAATACCCAAATGATGTCAATCATGGCCTGGCATGGACTCTGATATGGCCATGGCATGGCCATGACAAGGAGAATGACGTCAGAGTCAAGTTGCCAGTTCTTACAACCCAAGTCTCTCTAGTAACCCCAAAACCAACACTCCTACCCTCCTATACCTCCCTATGCTTATCAGGTTTACCACCGTAAACCTTACAATTATCGGTTCCTCGCCAGAACTTTTTCTAGGTTTACAAGCGTAAACCTTATCGATTTCGGTAATGAAG
>JAGKTI010004927.1:32432-47734 GCA_018397915.1 Birgus latro
AGAGAGAGAGAGAAACTATAGTGAAAAGGGGGAAAAAAAAGGTTCAAGTGGCAGAGGAAAAAAGAAAAAAAAAAAGCCTGATACACTTCGACACGGGAAATTGCACAAAACTGCAGGTAATGTTCCTTTTTGGCACCAGATATTGCATAATATCGCCAAATATTGCGACGACAGATAACTGAGAGTTTAATGTAGCAGCAAAAACTCTACCTGTTACTGACATTTGTCAGGTGTTTCTTATATAACTCCTCCCTATGTACATAAACAATCCCAAAACACCACCCTACTACCTCTCACTAACATTAAGGCAATTATAATATACAACAATATTTAAGAAAAACAATGAAATAAATAAAGCACCAACAAAACATCATCATCATTATTATTATAATCATTGCTGCCCTTTCCTCTCCTCCTTCCTACTTTCCTCCCTTCCTCTTCTGTCTTTCTTTACCTCATTCTTTCCTCGTCCTTCTACTTACAGGTGACTTTACACTCTCTCTTCCGTCTTTCTTTCCTCTTCCTTCTGCCTGTGGGTGACTCTACACTGAGTGACAAGCCAAATGGTTTCCTGTACACCAGGAAACCATTTACTATGCTGGGAGGTAATCATATAACCAAATTATGGCACCTGGTGGTTTAGTGGGAAATTATGCCACTCCAGTTGGATTGAGCCAGTGAAGGTTTATATCCAAGGGGTGGTTGGGGTTTATTGCTCATGTTATGCCACTCAGAGATGAGTGAGGCTGGTTACTCTCATCTTAAATGTCAGGACCAACTTGCCTAGACCTGGGCACCTACGCTCCTTATGGGACAACATAGGACTGGATAATGGATGGATGGATGGTTATTACTACTGCCCAAAATGATATCATATACTGAATCAATCTGCTGATTAGCCATGAACACAAGCAAGAAGGTGATGTCTGGTATCTTGTGGTGTCTTCCTATCCAAAGAGATTTTTTTTTTTTTTTTTATGAACAGAAATGAAAAACTGAATCTAACACTGTCATAAGTGATTTTACAAGAGAAAACCTTGAAAAACTGAATCTAACACTGTCATAAGTGATTTTACAAGAGAAAACCTTGAGGTGTTGTGGAAAAGGAGTTAGCCTCAACTTATGCTCTCTGAAGTGAAAATAGTAATCCTACAGTTGCTGTCTGAAATCTTTGGCCTCACTGATTAATATTTATTTAAATTACAGTAAATTAAATCAAATTTATGAGCTCCTGCCTGCTAAATCCATAATCCACTGAATCTTTGCCCACTAAATTGAGTGTTTACTGTATAACAGTCACAAAATACATGGATTTATCATATAGTTTTCTTCTGTGTGACACATTATTACAAGTTTATCCAAAATAGACTATAAAGTATGAAAATTTTGCATGGCCACCTGATAACCCTTAATTAGAAAACTGTCATCATTGTTACGACAATCACAGCCGTGGCTCAGTGGGTTAGAGCATTGCGCTCTGGCCGAAGGGTCGGAGGTTCAAGTCCACCCAAGGGACATTGGTAGACATCAGGAAGGGCATCCAGTCATAAAGTGCAACGCACTCCAAACCTAAGTCCTCTGCCCAGAGGCAATGCCTTAGCCCTTCGGGGAAAACATGGCGTAAAACTCAATTATTATTTTTATTATTATTGTGACAATCACACATGCATGGCAACTGGAGTATCCATTAGTTACAATGATGCCACAAGGCTGGGCACAATATGGTACAATAAAACAAAATCCATTACTTTGTTACTACCAATAAAACATACTGTGCTCTCTCCTGTAACTAACGGACACTTCTGCATCCACGGGAAAATAATGGAGTATCCATTACTCACAATGACATTCCATGTGAGGGGACAGTATGGTCTGTTGAAAGTACATCTATTACTGTACTAGGGTCCAAAGCTCAGTGTGGCATTTGTAATTACACTAACAAGCTACAGTCTGTGCCATTTACGTGGACTGTAGACAAACAAGCATTGATAACAAGTCGGTAGGTGACGATGGCCAGCTCTAAATGGACCAAACTTTGCCAGCAACCGGAAGTGAGTTTCAACAAAGTCGTTTCTATATGGAGTAACCCAGTGAAACATTCCACCCAAGAATCATGGTCCTGGCTTAAAAATCTTCAGAGCCTTAGCATTTTGCACAAGCAAGGTCGTAATTTTAGCGCTTTTCATATTTTCTGCAACTGATGACTTTTAACCACTGACCTGGCGGATATATGAAGTGGATGTACGAAGCACATTTGTAGTACTCATTAACATCTATAAGCATGCATAGTTTCATTCGATTTCATCCACCCACTGTGGAGCCAGCGAACTTGAACTTCACAGAATGATGCACTAGAGGTACAACTTCTAGGTGGTTCTGCCAGTGACTGGAAGTGAGTTTTGACACTAAATGTCATTTTTGTATAGAGGTACTGCAGTGTGACATTCCAACCAAGAATCATGGCCTTGGCTTAACAATGTTTGCAGATTTAGCACTTTGCACGATCATAGTCGTAATTTTAGCAATTTTCACTGCTGTCACATTTGATGACCTTTGACCCCTGACCTGGCCAATGTAGCACTGAGGTGTACAACAGAGATTTGTAGTACTAGTCAATGTCTATAAGCATGCAAACTTCCATTCAATTCCACAGAGCCATGGGGGAACTAGGGGGCCACTTTGGCAAACCGGTACTGGTAGCTGGGGATGCTGAGGCCAATCTTCACAGGGTTGCCACTTGAAAACTAAAGGAGAGAGGGGAAAAATGGATGGCACACTTCCGATAGGAAATGACCTCAAGATTACATCTAAAGATGCCAAAGTTTTCTACGCCCTTTAGTAATGCTTCTACAACTCAAAATGTGAATAGTACAAAAAAAAAAAGTGGTTTTTCAGCTGCTGCTAGGCAATGAGTACTTGCCTGGCAGCCAAAACCTTGCAGACACAACTAGGTCATATGCTGGTCAACATGTCCAGGTTTGGTCAGAACTGGTTAATTCTGAAGGGAAGAATTGGCTGCCACAATTAAATAAGAAAGAATACAAGAAAAAAAGAAAATGCAACTAACAATAAAGAAACCAAGGAGCTGGGCAATATTCAGCATTAAATGGACTGCACACAAACACTTATCAAACAACATCGTCATCATCATCCGGACCTCCTTTCCCACCTTAGGGCAAGGTGAGGAGTAGCAATGTCCAGACAGCCCAAGTTTGTCCAGTCCAATGGCCCACGCTTCCATTCACTCATCATTCAAGCCCAATGGAATCCTGGCTTTATCTGATATGCCAAACACATTCATCACATTCCGTAGCTTCACATAAATGTATCCGAGAGAGTCAATCCAAACGCTCTCACGCTGTACTAAATCCCTGATTATGCACTTCTTCACACAACAATTATCCAGACAGCACGATCTCTTGTCAGTCCCCTAGCCAGTTCACTGACTTCCATACTTCTCTTCATCACACACTCATCCACCACATCCCTCCACCTTCTCCTTGGCCTACCTCACCTCCTCCCTCCTTCAAGTTCACTCACACATACCCTTTTCACCACTCTACTGTTAACCATTCTCTCCACATGACCATATCATCTCAGTAAACTCTCTCTGATTCTGGTGTCCAGACTTCTTCACTCCACATCTTTCACGAAACACATTATTTTGTATCCTATCTACTCTCTGTACTCCACATACATTCCTTAGCAGTCCTATCTCCACTGCTCTCACTCATGACTTTTCATTTTCATGCCACACCACAGTCTCACATCCATATGTTATAGATGGCACTAACACTCCTTCATGTAAGCCACGTGCAGCTGCAACACTCTAGCCTCTGTTTCTTATCAAAGCCTCCTTCTTTTGCACATTTTCCTCTGTTTTCTACCACTGTACCCAGGTATTTGAACTCTCTTATCAATTCCAGTTTCTCTCCAATCACTGTAACATCACACTGGGAGTCACCTTCTCTTTCAATAACCATCACTTTACTCTTATCTACATTTGCTCTGAAGCACGACGATCACAGACATCAGCAAAACTCTGCACTACTCTACCAAGTTCTTGTCCAATACTTGCAAAGTACAGTAGTACTGTATCATCAGTATACAACAGATTTGAGATATTCCATCCATCACCATTCATTACCAAAGCCATCCCCCTCTCCATTACTCATGTTTTTACTTTTCTCATCACCCCATCCATATACTGTATATATATACAGTACACCCCCAAAATATGCACCTATATGGGTGGCATAACAGTACACCCCCATAATATGCACCTATAAGGGTGGCATAGGTGCTTGCATACTAGGAATATAAAAACTAATGGGAAAATTAACATATGGGGGGCACCCCCCCCTCTATCGGTGACCTTTTTTACTGTTTGAGGGAAAATATCTAAGACATATACAGTACCGTACAGTAGGATCTCGTCAATAACGTCTAATTGGTGCCAGAAAATGGCACCAATTAGACGGCTGGTGAGACAGCTGGTGAATCAGGTGGGGCAGCGGAGGTGGAGGGGACGGCAGCGAGCGAGTCAGGGGAGGTGGTGAGGGGAGGATCTTGAATCTCCTCCTTGCTACTGCTCACATTTTTGGCAATTTCCTTCACCTCTTCTTGTTTGCCTGTTTCATTCCTCATCTTGTTATGAACATAATTTCCATAACAAGATGAAGAACGAAACAAACAAACAAGAAGAGGTGAAGTCAATTGCCGAATATGTGAGCAGTAGCGAAGGAGATAGAGGATGGTGGTGAGGGGAGGATCCTCCATCTAACTCCTCCTCGCTACTGCTCACACTTTTGGCCTGCCGCCATCCCCTCCACCTCCACTGGTTTGTAGTATAACAACTTGGCATTTGTGAAATAACCATTATTCATGTGAATCCAAACTTTATTACAGAAACGGGTGATGAGGGTGGTGCGTAGTGGAAAGGCAGGCAGCACACTCGGGGTTCACACCAGAAAACACCGTTTTTCCTCCTGGCGCCTCACGTCGTGTGGGCTGACTGGCGTACTTTGGTTAGCAACATATAAAAAATAATAAAAAATATCAAAAAATAGGTCCTCGCGCATTAGGCGTTTTGCATACCAGGAACTTGCGTACTAGGGGGATGTACTGTATTGAACAACCATGGGGACATCACACAACCTTGTCCCATGCCCACATTGATAGTGTACCATTCTCTTAGATGCCCATTTACCCTTACACATGACTCACTACCATCATAAAAACTCTTGACGGCACATAGCAGCTTCCCATCTACACCGTACATGTGCAAAACCTTCCACAATCCTTCTCTGTCTACTTTGTCACATGCCTTTTCCAGATCCATGAATGCCATACACACCTTAATGGTTCTTCTCACAAGCCTTCTCCACTATTTGTCTTACTGCATATATTTGATCCACACATCCTCTGCCACTGCTAAAGCCACCCTGTTCATCACTCACTAGGACTTCTGATCTCTCTCTTACTTTCTCTATAATAATTTTTCCATATACCTTCCCTACCATCCATCCATCATCCAGTCCTACACTGCCCCATGAGGAGCATTGGAGCCCGGGGCTAGGCAAGTCAGTCCAGACTACTTAAGATGAGTGTGACCAGCCTCACTCATCCCTGAGTGGCATTACATGAGCAATAAACCCCAACCACCCCTTGGATATAAACCTTCACCGGCTCAATCCGACTGGAGCACTGTTATTACTCACTACACAACCAGGTGCCATAATTTGGTTATATGGTTACCACTCAGTGAAGTAAATGGTTTCCTGGTGTACAGCAAATCATTTGGATTGTCACTCTGTATAGAGTCACCCATAGGCAGAAGGAAGAGGAAAGAATAAGTGGGAATGTAAAGTCACCCGAAGGCAGAAGGACGTGGAAATATGAAGTAAAGAAAGACAGAAGAGGAAGGAAAGAAAGAAGGATGGAGAAGAGGAAAGGGCAGACACCTGAGGGCAGCACTACATCAAATAAGTGGATGATGAGTGCCCCCACCTACCACACTCAATGAACTTATGCCATGATAATTCTTGCACTCACTTCGCTCACCTATTTTTTTGTACAGGGGTACAACCACAGCCTTCTTCACTCTGCTGGCACAGTTTCACTCATCCATGCCTTCTTACATATCTCCCACAAGCACTTCATTACACTCTCTCCACTACACTTAATCATTTCTGCATACACATCATCAACCCCAGTTGCTTTC
This sequence comes from Birgus latro, assembly GCA_018397915.1. Taxonomy (NCBI): domain Eukaryota; kingdom Metazoa; phylum Arthropoda; class Malacostraca; order Decapoda; family Coenobitidae; genus Birgus; species Birgus latro. The sequence continues at coordinate 38,656 of JAGKTI010004927.1, forward strand.
CCATATTTTAGCCGTTTCACAGCGTTCTTCACCTATGTGAGTGTCGTGTTTCCTATTGCTGCATTCCTTCTCCACACACCTCCAGACCAATCAAGTTTACAGCAACTCTGCTCTCTCTATTCCCATTCATCAAGCTCTGAAAATATTTTTTCTATCTGGTCCTTACTTCATCCCCATGGGTCAATAATCAACCACTTACATCCTTCACACTTTCACATTTTTTCTGCTGTCACTTCTACATTTCCGCACCTCTTTCCAGAACAACTTCCTATTTTCAGAGTAATTTTTATTCATTTCTCTTACTAGATCATCATTCACTTCCATCTTTTTCCTCTTCCCTAGTCTCTTTTACATGCTCCATGCTCTCAATACTGTGTACAGTAAAAGTCTCATAATCCAAATTGCAGGAGACCAAGAGTCGTTCAGACAACTGTATATGTTTTCTCGGACTACTGAGAGGGCCCTTTGAAAATATTAGAAATATGTAGGTGGGGGCGCTCACCATCCACTCATAGTGCTGCTCTCAGGTGTCTGCTCTTTCCTCTCCTCCATCCTTCTTTCCTTCAATCCTCTTCTGTCTTTCTTTCCTTCATTCTTTCCTCGTCCTTCTGCCTACGGGTGACTTTACACTCCCTCTTCCGTCTATCTTGCCTTCATTCTTTCCTCGTCCTGCTGCCTATGGGTGACTCTACACTGAGTGACAAGCCAAATGGTTTCCTGTACACCAGGAAACCATTTACTATGATGGGTGGTAACCATATAACCAAATTTTGGCACCTGGTGGTTTATTGGGTAATTACGGTGCTCCAATCAGAATGAGCCGGTGAAGGTTTATATCCAAGGGATGGTTGGGGTTTATTCCTCACGTAATGCCATTTAGGGATGAGTGAGGCTGGTCACTCTCATCTTAAATGTCAGGACTAACTTGCCTAGCTCCAGGCTCCTATGCTCCTCTGTGGGATGACACAGGATTGGATAATGAATGAATGAAAAAAATGATTGTACATGAACATTAAATAAACACTTAAAATGATATGGGTTATTGTTTTACTCACCAGAAATGCATAGAAGTTTAGATGAATAGTTGCAGGCAGGTACACCCAAGTCCAAGGGCAAGTCCAAGCAGATAAATCCTAAGATAAGGCCCAGGAAAATTTGAAAAAAGCCCAGAAAATTTTGAAAAATTTTGCCATGGCAAATTCGGAGTACAGACCTCTACTTATGAAGTATCAACTTACGAAAAATCCGCAGATACAAAAGAAATAATTTTCAGGGGGAAAAAAAAAAAAAAGTAATTTACAGATTCAAACCATGCGCCAAGTTCAAGTCCGTGGACCCCAACAGATGCTGACTGTGCGCTCCTGCCTTCCTCCTGCTTGGAAGCTCAGAGCATTCTTGTTATCAACACAAGTATCATCAGCTGCGATTTTTTGTCATTTAGACTTGATTATTTCCCCCCAAATGTCTCAGAACTGGAAAAGTAGTGAAATTGTTGATGGTTGCAGGAGAAAATGGCATGCAATTACAATGGAAACCAAAATGGATATAATTAAGAGAGTGGATAGAGGAGAGAGGCTGAGTGATGTGGCTCATGTGTTGAAACTGAATCCCTCAACTGTGCGAACAATTTTAAAGGACAAGGAACTTTTCTTACACAGCACTGTGCAAAATACGTAAATATACCACAGTCCTTGTATTTATGCTTGTTTATAATAACCATACATGCATGAAAATATGGGCTACTAAGATTGAGAGAAGTTTAGGGGAAAAAAAACAGCATACAAAAAAAAACGACTTAAAAAAGACCTTCAGGAAACAATTATTCTCTTAAGGTGAGGAATCCTCGTATTGGGATTTTCAGATTACTGGTGGTCAGACTGAAAGCCTTTTACTATATTCAGTTCTTATTTCAACTGAAGCCCTGTCCTATAACCACTCTAGCCACTGCTTCTTTTCCTCCACTGCTCTCTTAACCTCTTCATCCCACCATGCTGCACCTGTCTTCTTTGTTGTTACTCTTGTCACACCACACACCGGTTTAGCATTCCTAACTAAGCAATCCCTATATGCAATCCACAGGCTGACCAGACCCATTTCATTCCAATTCACTGATTCTAACTCTCTCCTTACTTTGGCCCTGTATTCATCTGCTATTTCTTTGATCCTCAGCTTCTCAACTTTCAGACTTTCTCCCAGACTGTTCCTCTCTCACCAGGTCCACCTCACTCCTCTCAGCTTGATCTTCTACATCACAGTCATATGATCTGACACACCTCCACATCGTCCTCTCACGGTCCTTGTATCAGCAACCATTCCCACCACTGCCCTCTCTACAAGCACATAATCAATCAGGCTCCTTTCAACATGATACCCGTTCCCTCTATACCATGTACCATGTATATGTATGTGCATTTTGTGTTTGAAATATGAGTTACAAATGCACAACCTCCTTTCCTGACACATACCCTTCAGCTGCTTCTGTTTATGATTTTCTCCTGGTACTCCATTACAAGCCAATATGCCATCCTCAGGACCCGTGCCTACTCTTCCATTTATATCATTCATTACGATCACTTTATAGCTGATGGGCATTTCTCCTACTGCTTCATCCAGCTCATCCCAAAACCTCTTTCTCTCTCTCCCACTCCTGTCATCACACAGTGCATATGCTACAGTCACTGCCACTTTCACCTTCTCAAACTTGAAACTTGACATACATACATACATCTCAAGCTGACACATTTGTAATCTCTTATTCCACTCTGCCACACTTCATTCATCAACAAAGCAACTTCTTCCTCACCCATTCATGCCCGACCTCACACACTTTACACCCTCCCACTCCTCCTCTTCACACCCTTTCATCTTTGTTTCATACAATGCCATCACGACATATCTCGCACTCTTGAATACATTCACCACTTCCATCCTCTTGCTCTCCTCATTCACACCTCTCACATTCCATATGGCCATGCGAATCTGCCCATTTGGTTGGGGCTCTGGTCAGGTATTGGGCCCTCCGAGGCTCTCCGAAATGTTTGCCATGATTTTAGATGGGGGAATCTTGAGGACACCTAACCAGCCAAAAACCCCGGTTATAAAGTTACTGCCCAACGTAGTAAATGGTTTCTTGGGTACAGGAAACTATTTGGCTTGTCACTCAATGTAGAGACCACAAGGCATCCCTACATTGAGTGCGTGGATGATGGGCACCCCCATCTACCCCCCCATGAATTTCCTGGGGGAATGCTGTATCTCCCCATTCACCCTCCACCACACCACTGGAAATGGTGTAGTTGTGTCCAGTGTGTGCAGCTATTAGCAAGGGATTATGAAGTTGAGATCACAATCACATCAAAATAAGTTTATCAAACTGAGTCCTTTATAATCTCCAATATTATGGGATGAATAATATTTATGACACTCTAACATCCTTCAGATTCAACAAATCTCAACATTTTTCCAACAGATTTCATTGGTTTATCTATGTCATGCAAGAAATTTACCAATACCACTGCCAGACATACAAGCACAGGAAACTTAAAGTATCAACATTTATTTTTACTTTTGGGATTGACATTAGAAGTAATACCTAGTTTTGGTCAAAGAAATACCAATACACATTTATCTTGAATTATTACCCTCGTCCAATCAAAAACTCAATTCCATCGCTGATATCTATCGAGACACTTCATATGAGTGTGGAGTGCATAAGAAATCATGTTTCAGGGCTCTTGGTGGGAACAGAGGCTATTGCTATAAATCACCGATACACACTCACTGAGCTAATACAACCTTTTCTTGACATATACAGTAAACTCTCAATTATCCAGCGTAATGGCTTGATATTCAGCACTAAGCCGAATACTGCATTATTGTCTGTCTCAACTTTCTATCCTAAAATCTTTCCCATTAAGTATAAAACACAATAATAGAATGATAAAATAAAGTAATACAAGAATACAGCACCAGTTGGCTACTGTTTACAAGCTGGCTGATACACCTCATTGCCAGATATTGCATAGAACCGCTGGTTACGTGCCGTTTCAGCACTGGACATTGCATAATTTCACAGGATATTGCATTAACAGAGCTGAGCCAGCAGTGCCAGATATTGTGACGACGGATAATTGTGAGTTTCCTGTATTTTCATTCCTCTGTCAGGTCAGAATGGGTTTAAACAGCTATTTTGAAGGGTTTAATGTAATGAGTTGTAACTATGCTGTAAACAAAAATGATAATGCATTTAAGCTGCTGTTAAGGTTGCTGTTAAACTCCAGAAGTCACAAGTGTAGGGCAAACATGTCATATTTTGGGCAATGTCCCTCATTCATCATCGCAAGTGTGAATCAACGTTTACTGAAACATCTTTTATAGGGGAATTCCAGTACTGTTTAAGCTGTGCATGGTTTTTATTTCTGCTGGGGTAGGTTGAGTCATACTCTTTAATTTGTTACTGTCCTTAATGACCAGTGTTATCTGAGGGGAAATGCTAGGGTTAAGTTTTTTGTGTGGCCAAAAGTGATAGAAGATTTACTGGATGCTGTAATAATTGTAAGAGGTGGTAATTGTTTTGTCTATGCATGGAAAAGAACCTGTGCAAAACCCTTCTAATGTTCGATCTATGTCTTGAGTAAACCATAACTAATTTGCCTTCTTGTAATAGGTGGTTTTCTTTCACTGCCCACAATAGAGTCTTACTTTGTGGTATGATAATGGGCAGGTGACCCTATGTACTACTGCAGAGCAATGTTCCATGCTTTCATGGGTCAGCCTGCTGCTACAAGAAATACTGAGATATTATAAGAAATATAAAAAAAATGCTGAAACTTACTGCGAGCAAGCTGGAGCAGGTTGTCAAGAATGTGGAAAGTGCTGGAATTAACCTCCACGAAGATATCTCCAATGGAGCTGGCATGCTTCAGGTACACCTCCGCCACACCACCAACCTACAGGTATACATGTGTATACATATTAGCATCACTAATTCCTATTGTTAGGAATTAAGGGAGGGGATGTTTCCATCAATACAAATTACACACCTCAATGTTAGGAAAGGCATATATGGAAACTACCAGGGATGGGAACAAATACATATTTCTATTTGTATTTGTACTTGCAAACACAGTAAAATCATTATTTGTATTTGTAACTGTATATGAAAGTGTCAAAAGCTGCACATTTGTATTTGTACTTGTATTCCATCCTACAATTTGCCATACAGTCAACCCTCGATACTACAGACCCAGGATCAACGGATTTCGGAAGCAACAAGCAATATCTGCTGGCAGAGAATCACTCTGGACACCAGTTATTTTTTTATTTCATTACAGGTACACACACGATCAGTAATTTCTGCTCAGGGGTGACCCCTTTGTACTCTTGTATACCCAGGGACGACGGAAGGGAGTGACGAAACGAGCTCCACCCGCCTCTATCCCAGCTCCCAACCCTACCCCATACCTCTACCACACCCAACACCCCAATTGTCATTCTTAACTGGCAGTTACATCTCAAGCTAACCCTATACTTAAAACTCATAATCACATTACTAATACACAAACAAAACATCTGATTAATGTAGTGAAGGTATAACACAGTACAATACTGCAATGGTGGTGAAAACCACTGATGCAGNGCTATGGCTTCATTAAACTTAGACGCCATGGGCAAACTGACTACGGGTCGGGGCTTGGCTTTCTTAAATCTGCAACAGACTGTACAAGCATCAGATACAGCCTTGACAGCCTGTTCCAGTTTTGAACTTTTAATTCCCGCATCTGTGATCAGTTTAATTAGTTTTGCCGATGTAGGGTGTCCAAATTGCCTGTGAAGCTTCAAAGCGGTTTTTTCTACGTCACCCCCACGAGTTGCCAACATGATTGTTTCACAAAATTTACGATCTAGTCATAAGGAAATTGGAAGTAAGTAATGGCCTGAAGATGAGGACTTTAAATCAATGATAGTTCCACAAATTTTGACCTGGTCAGTTCCAAGGTTAATCACCATTTTTGCTTTTTTCATGGAACGTCTACTCAACAGCAAGGGAATATTGCAGTCCACAACATCAGTCACGATGGTAGCACGCATGTTTCCAACGTAGCAGGGCAGAGTAACACGTTTGAGGGAAGAAACTGTGACACCATCAGCAAAGGTAAACATTGAGGATGACGCTTCTTCTCTTACAGCATCACGTTCATAATCAGTGAGCTCACTTAGATAGCAGTTGATCCATTCAACTCCACATACAGTTGCAGAACACCCTGTGTCTAAAAGAGCACATCCCTTAGATTCTTCTACTAGAGTCTGTGACTTACCTCTACTAGCGGCATCATCAGCATAGCCCATAAACATCGACAGATGCACTGTTTCAGAATTCTCTTCTCGGCTGCCGTCGTTTTCGTATGCATCAGGACAGTCACGTGCCCAATGAAATCTAGAATCACATACGAAACACTTCGATACCTTTCCGTCAGGCCCAAGTGGGTTCTGCCTCCTGCCGGTGGATGAGCGTTGGGGAATTCTAGCAGATACAGTTGAAAATCGGCCACTACCCCGACGTCGATCACGTTTTGCACCACCCCGCAACATTCTCCGTCCTCGTCGAGTACCTCTAGCAAAAAGCGTTTCGTCACCCTCAACTTCGTCACTCCAAAATACTGGTTCGTCTTTCACCTCCCTGGCAGACACCGGTGCCTCGTTCTGCCTGCCAATTTCACCAGCAAAAATACGATTCAGGGCAGATTTCATATTTTCGTATGTCACCTCAGTTATCGCGGACATCACTAATTGTCGTTCACTGTCTGAAAGTTTGCATGCAGCTAAGAGCATAAAAGCCATCACAGAATTTGGCAGTTCCAAGCCCTGTTTGGTAAATTTAAAGTAAACATGCTCAAATTCTGTCACGAACTCCCGAATGTTCATATCACTGGCTCTTCTAAAGTTATACAGCTCAAAAAACGCTGCAAACTGTCGACGTCCTTTGTCCACGAGAAACAAACCGTCTAATTTTTTCAGCAGAGTCTGAACACCATCCTTCTGCTTCAGAACATCTGTTTCAATCTGCGAAGACGCCACCCTCGCTCTCCCAGACAATGACAGATGTATAGCTAACGCTTGTTTTTCTGCCGCTAGGTCCGTCAGTTCGCACCAAATGCCAATATCCTTTTTCCAGCTCTCATATGTGGAATCATTTTCCAGTTTTGGAGGCCACTTGGTCGAACACGACGCCATTCTCGAACTACGCTCTGCTACCAGTGTTGGAACTAGACAACCACGCTCACCGGCTTCACGACGTGAACTCCCTAGGCTCCCAGTAGCAAACCACAGGAACCCTCTGATGACGTCATCACTCGTGACTTAGATGTGTGCGTGCGCACACACACTAACAGTTCTGGTTCACTTTTTCATTTGCAGGTAGAATTACCAACTCACCAACACCATAATATGTAAAGCAGTCCCAAGCCATGAGTGAGGCTGGGTATTTAACAAACTTGGAAGTGTACTTAGGATCCAGGGGGTCACTGCCTGGTTTGCGGTACACTCGTGATGAAGGGGTACCAGTGACAGTAAATGTTGACTCATCACTCCAAAGCACAGTTTTCCATTGCTCCTCACTCCAGGCAAGATATTTCTTACAAAAATTTACTCTCTTTTTCTTCTGAAGTGCAGTTAGCAGTGGTTTTTTACGAGCACAAAAACTCCTGTAGCCCAGATCGTCATGCAACAGCTGCTGCACACTTCTGACAGACACATCTGCCAGCAACTGTGGGTTCTTTTCTTTTAAATCCCGTGCTGTTAGCCTTGGATCCTTGCTAACTTGCCTTGAGATCAGCTGACGGGTCCTGAAGGTTGTCTTACGAGGTCTCCCAGGCTTGGGAAGTGGAGTGGGAGGAATGGCCTCCCCACTGTCCTTGAACCGCTTCACCAGTCTCTGCACTGTCCTCAGTCTAACACCATCTGATTTGCAATAAATGGGAGTTTGTGGCCAGCTTTGTATAAAGTAATCACTTCCACACGTTTGTCCTTGCTTGTGGTTACTTTAGGCATGATGAGAATGTGGTAGGTAACCAAATAACTGTGTTATTTGAGTCAAAACATGCACTCGTGGTGCATCACACACAGAGACAATCCTCCTCCTGTGGCTGCCCAAACATTACTGAGCCTGCTCCTGTGGTGCCAAACCTATCAAGCAGGGTTGCCAGCTCCCGCCATCTTAAAAAAAGAAAACATTCCTGTGATTAGCAAGGAGAAACAAATAAATTAACACTCACCATTGAATTTAGTATTTACTGGCATTCCCCTTCACCTTTTTTATCTTCTTAAGACGTCTGGGGAGACTGATGGCATAGTTTTGCAGAACAGACGGACTAAAACTGCTCCATAGCTGCTTGACTGCAGCCTCAAGTTTAGGCAAAGATGATGTGTCCATACTACGCAGCTGCCGCTTCATGTGCGCCCATAAATTCTCAATGGGATTGATATCTGGGCTGTTTCTGGGCCAATCTCGAATAAAGGGAACCTCACAGTCTGTTAGCCACTGTTTCACTGACTTTGCAACATGTGGAGGGGCAGAATCTTGCATAAATACTCTTGCCTTAGTTTTATCAAAAGAGTCACTTAAAACATCACATAAGAGCTCCAAATAATTGTTCTGGTTCACTTTTTCATTTGCAGGTAGAATTACCAACTCACCAACACCATAATATGTAAAGCAGTCCCAAGCCATGAGTGAGGCTGGGTATTTAACAAACTTGGAAGTGTACTTGGGATCCGAGGGGTCACTGCCTGGTTTGCGGTACACTCGTGATGAAGGGGTACCAGTGACAGTAAATGTTGACTCATCACTCAAAGCACAGTTTTCCATTGCTCCTCACTCCAGGCAAGAAATTTCTTACAAAAATTTACTCTCTTTTTCTTCTGAAGTGCAGTTAGCAGTGGTTTTTTACGAGCACAAAAACTCCTGTAGCCCAGATCGTCATGCAACAGCTGCTGCACACTTCTGACAGACATATCTGCCAGCAACTGTGGGCTCTTTTCTTTTAAATCCCGTGCTGTTAGCCTTGGATCCTTGCTAACT